>JACEGR010006504.1:0-59991 GCA_014170235.1 Listronotus bonariensis | reverse complement strand
AAATGATGGCGGCACACCCGGGAGTAAAACATTCCGGAGGTGAAATACCCTCCATTCGGATCTCCGGGCGAGGGGTGCATCCGGGGGCCATCATCTGAAGGTTTGATTCCTTTGCAAATATATGTGGGCTTAACACCAATATAAACTCCGTTCACCATCACCTTGAGTCATCTAAGCCCCACATACTCGTTTCTAGCTGGAGACACAGCTAAGCTCTAAAACTTCAACCAGCCACCTTCTCTCGTCCCAGGCTACGAACTTATGCTTCGTCTTTTTCGCCCACATGGGGGCGTGTGTGCTTACGTTCGCAACGATCTGGCTTGTGCTCGAGTTTCTAATCTTGAATCGGGTAGGCCTGATGTCCTTTGGCTCAAACTTTCCCTTAGGTCTTCTACTAAATTTATCTGTTGTTTATACCGATCTCCATCTGACAATTCCTATGTCGAATTTCTTTGACTTTCTTTCAACAAAGATCGACGGTATCATTTCCCAGTTTCCAATGGCCGAAGTAATCGTGCTTGGCGATTTCAATGTCCATAATAAGGACTGGCTAGGCTCTTCAAAAACTGACCCTCAAGGCAGAGCAGCCGAAATCTTCGCAGTCAGTAATTCTCTTACCAACCTTATTATGACTCCTACCTACTTTCCTAGAGTGCCAAATTATAGCTCAAACCCCTTAGATCTTTTTTCTTACTTCTAACCCTGAACTCTATGAAGCATCTGTTACTGCCCCTCTAGGTCGCTCAGATCATGGCTTGATTACTGTATCTTACTCTGTACATCCTGAGGTAAATGAATCCGTGCCACCACGCACCGTATGGCACTACAACTCCGCCGACTGGGATGGCCTTAGGGACTTTTTCGCCACGTACCCTTGGGACACTATCTGCTTTTCTTCCCAAGATCCTTCCGAAATCTGTAAGCAACTGACCGAGTCAATTCTATTGGGCGTTGAAACCTATGTACCTCACACCAAGAAAACCATCAAACCCTCTAATCACAAACCTTGGTTCACTAAAACATGTGACAAAGCTAGAATTTTAAAAGTTCAGGCTCACAAGAAGTTTTTACAGGATCCTAGTCCAGAAAACCGACTGGCCAGCATTGAAGCAAGAAACCACTACCACCAAACAATCTCAGAAGCCAAAGACTCCTTTGATAACCGTATAAAAAGCAAAGTACTTTCTTGCTCAAATGGCAGCAAATCCTTCTGGTCCTTTGCCAAAAACATTAGTAGAAATTTCTGTACCAGTTCTTTTCCACCATTAACTTTGGAAGATGAAATTATTTCTACATCTAAAGGAAAGGCCGAACTATTTGCTAAACAATTTGCTGCCAATTCAACCGTTCACCCACCTGTCAATCATCCAATTCCAACTATTCCCCCAGTTCCTCACAAAATGCCCAATATTATTTTTAAGGTAAAACACATTAAGCGTATCCTTTCTTCTCTTAACACCAAGAAATCGTCTGGGCTAGATGGAATACCAGCAATCGTTTTAAAAAAATGTGCTCCTGAACTTGCACCTATTTTAACGAGGCTCTTTCGAATTTCTTATGACACGGGTATTTTTCTCAGACAGCTGGAGAGCTGCACGTGTCCAGCCTATTCCCAAGAAAGGATCTAAATCTCTTCCATCCAACTATAGACCCATTTCACTCCTCTCAATGCTTTGTAAAGTAATGGAGAAATCCATTAACTCGCAAATTCTTAGGTATTTAGAAAAACATAAAATTTTTACATGACAGGCAATACGGATTTCGTCACAAGAGATCTACAGCAGATCTTCTTTCCTTCGTTTCACACAACTGGAACAAGTCTCTTGAGTTTCTAGGTGAGTCCCAGATCGTTGCTCTTGATATATCTAAGGCTTTCGACCAGGTCTGGCATGACGCACTTCTTAATAAACTTCCCTCCTACGGTCTTCCAACTAAACTCTGCTCTTGGCTCTCCAGTTATCTTTCTAATCGACGTATATCAGTCATTGTTGATGGCCACTCTTCAAGCTTTCACGAAATTAATGCTGGAGTGCCTCAGGGTTCAGTACTAGCACCAACTTTGTTTCTTCTTCACATCAACGACCTTCTTTCTTCCACAACCAATCCCATTCATAGTTATGCTGACGATAGTACCCTTCACTCCACTTTTCAGGTTCCCAAACCAATCTCTCAACCCGACTTGGAAAGCAAACGCAGGGCGATGCAGATATCTCTTTCACAGGATCTTAATTTGATCTTGGATTGGGGCGCCAAAAATCTCGTTCAATTTAATGCATCCAAAAACACAATCATGTTCCTTGTCGCGAAAAAAAATCATCAAACACTCATCCTTTGCTTATGAGTGGCCAGGTTTTGCAGAGCGGGGACACATTTAACCTTGTGGGCGTCACATTTGAGAATAACCTTAACTGGCATAAACACATTGTATCTATAGCCACCGCGGCTTCAAAAAGCTTGGATTTCTTTTCCGAGCCAAAAGTATTTTTCTCCTTCCAATTTATACACTTTGTATGTGTCCCAAATTCGACCCTCTCTGGAATATTGTTCTCATGTCTGGGGAATGGCATCCCCTACAACCCTCAGCATTCTTGATGCCATTCAAAGAAGGGCTGTTCGTCTTATTAATGATCCTTTACTTACTCAAAGACTTCCTTCTCTTGCCCATCGTCGAGGCTGTGGGAGATCTATCGCTCTTCTATAGATACTTTTACGGCTTCTGCTCCGACGAATTATCCAGTATAGTCCCTCCTCTTGCAGCTCCCAACAGAGAAACTCGTGGTGCCACGCGTATGCATCCCTATACGGTTCAATTGGACAGGCCCCGAACTTCCCATTTCGTTCGTTCTTTTATCCCTAGAGTTTCTAGACTGTGGAACCTACTGCCAGCGGAGGTCTTTCCTTCCCCCAAATCTTCAAGTTTTTAAGTCCCGTGTTAACAAACTTCCTCTTACCCTGCTTAAGACACCCACGGTACGTTAGTATTTAGGCTTTCAGCCTTCGTGGATTGTCAAAGAATTCCATAAGCTGATGGCATCCTGTTTGAGGTAGTGAACACGCGGTATTTCTCAAAATGGCGGAAAATAGATGGTCATTGCCATGGAAACTGTCAGTAGTGAAAATAAAGGTTATACGTAACACCAGTAGCAATTCTTGCTTTGACGGCTGGTAGTATATGCATTGCATCGATTATAAAATATTTTTTTATTTTTTGGAATTTCTGGTTAGTTCTGCCCTGGAAAGCATAGTCCAGAAGGGGAACAGCTAGTGAATTAAACCTGATGGGACCAGAACCAAAAAAAAAAAATAATAGAATAGAATAGACTAGGTATGCGATAGATCAGTTGACAGAAGAGTCCAGGCATAGCCATTAACCTACCATTCCGCACTTGGTAGGTGAGGGGTGCTTAGTGAATAGACCATTGGGTTCACAGCATAAAAACCCATGACGCTCAAGTCTGAGAGCCAGATGGGCGGTCCCCAATTTTCTTGAGGTAAGTATTCTTTGTGCACCATTTTAAAAAGAAACACCCTGTATGATATAATATTGAAAAGAGAATTTTACAGAGAATAAAAATTTGGAAAAAAATTAGGCAGTTGTATTTATAATAAAAAAGGTAATAGTACTTCCTGTTAAACCGGAAGTGATTTTGAGGTCATGAAAATGTCAATTTTGATGATGATGATTTCTATAAAAGGTGTAATTTTAATGATAAAAGTGGGAATATAATTCTTAAGTGGATTTATAAAGTATGTATTTGTCTTAGTTTAATTAAGGAATAAAAAAGAACTTGTTTACCATAACTAAGCATTCGTAAGTGTGTCTTAGGGTTTAATTAAGGAATTAAAAAAAGGACTTGCTTACAAGAACTAACCATTCGTAATTCCCTAAAGCTGTTTTAATTACCTTATCTGGCGCCGTACTGTAGTACCGTAAGGTGGGTATAAAACTTAATATCCCTGGTCGAAAATGTACATGTTCTTACCTGACCCTTTTTCTTGGGCTGGTAGACGAAGGGATTCTGGTACCGAAGATACGTCCACCGAGTAGCATAGCTAGAATGATCCGTTATCTGTTATCTAGGAATATAGATCACTTAGCTTTCACTGGTCTGGATAAATTACCAATGCTATTACCTGCGCAGAACATAAGTTACTTTTCATGGGCAAAAATATGTTTGTGCGCTTGGGTACAATTAATTCCCAAGGTTTAACGCGCGGACGCTAAACAGACTATCCGCATTATTGCAAAGAATTTATCAGCGCCTAGTCTGGGTTTTCCGGTCGAAGCATGTTTGAAATACGGTGAGGTAACCGTGTAGGGAGTGCACGGTGCGCCGGTATGGTATTCCCCCAATTTGTTTATTGTGCGAGGTCGTCCAAATCCGAAAAATGCCACTAGCCACTGCGGATCTAAATTTGAGTTATATATGACTTAGGCCCTGCCAACTAAAAAAAATGGTTTTCACTATGCCCAAAAGAATGCCAAATCTTATAATGCCAAAATTTATAAAGCATTAAATTGTAAGCGCTGTGTACCTATAAATACAACAGTGCGTGTCTAAAGTCAGGACCCCTCCCCCTGCTATCTTTTGGCTTGTTTGGTATTTTTATTCATTTAATGAACTTTATAAACCACATTTAAGGAAAGAAATGACGTATCAAAAGTTACATTTGGCCAAACCTCGTAGATGACTGACACAATTTGTGTATCGATGATTGTATTTTAGGTTTTGGACCGTGCAGAAGTTTTATAAGAAATAGTTTTTCCTAAAATTATTGATATAAAAGTTTCCCATATGACGCCTACCTACGTAGACACACTGTATACCTAATACGGCTTTTTTTAAGAAGTATTTCAAATATCTTTTTAAAGATGATTTACCTAATGTACAGGGTGCGTCATTAAAAAAATATATACGTTTAGTCCTACTCTGTATATTATCAGCAATATCCGCTTATAAAAGATCACAAAAAGAGCTTAAAAAATACTAACACATTTAGTGTATCTAAGTTTATAAGTTCGAAGTGTGGCCATCTAAATCAGATATTTGAGGTAACTATTATTAAAGGGTCACCATTTGGTAGTAGATGAAGATATTGATTTTATGTTCTAGGGTGATAAAGTACTTGTAAGAGAAGCTTTTAAGTTATGTGGCACAAAGAAGTTTATATCTGTAATGTTTTGCCTAAAACTTGGTTTCATTTTGTCTTACTAAAGTCCCTAAATTTTTATTACAAAAATACCAAACAATTTAAAAGTAAGCAGAGGGTTCTTACTTTAAACATGCACTGGGTATTAAATAAAAGGGCGATTACTACATAAATCCCAGCAAGTCTCCAAGTTTATGACCAAAAAATTTGTTATTGATGTGAGAGTCTACTGCAGTAAAAACTACAATTATTTTGAGTCTAATTTAAACTTTAAAAGTATCAAATAAAACGTAACTACTTATAGTCTAAAGCCCTTGAGCGGCAGATCTTCATTATTTTGTTGCTGAAAGCTGAAGAGGTTTGTCAGTGCATGCTACCAACATAGGTAGAAGCGATGGTAAACTATAAAGTTTGACTTATAGTGTCTTTGGCGGGTACCAGGTACTAATAAATTGACATTTTATGTCGTCATTTTGTAAAAAGTTTAATTTTAGATATGCTACTTAGGTACCTATTAGAAAATATTTCGTTCGTCGCCAGACAGTTTTGACAGTTTCAACCCGTTTTCAGAGAAACATTGTAGAGGTGGCCAAGGTTCAAGAAAGTCCAATATTTCTGTTATTTAACAAGATATGACCAAGAGCCTTAAATAAAAGTTAAAAAAGCTTACAATTAGGCATTTCCAAAAAATATTTTAATTTATACAGAGTGTCCCAAAAAAACGTACTGCTGTAATGTTAGTTTTTAAAAAATTATTTTGGGACACAAAAAAACATATTTAGGATTTGCCTAATTAAAAACCCTCCAACAATAAAACTTTTTGTCATATCTTGTTAAATACCAGAAAAATTGGACTTCCTCCGACCTATAGGCCACCCCAAAATCCTTGTCTACCAAGGGGTAACATTTGGTACCTGGTACCTGCCAAAACCACTATAATTTCATCTTTATAGTCTACCATCGCTTCTACTTATGTTGGAAGCATCGCTGAAGAACTTTAGCTTTTACAAAATGACGAAGGTTTGCCGCTCACGCTCTTACTTTATTATAATATTAAATTAAGATACCTTTTCTCAATTTTTTTATCTTTAAACTGACAATAACATTAACCGTATAATAAGCAATTATAATCCATTTAAACTTTTGTTGTAATCAAAAGGCAATGTCATTTAAAACCGTGATACAATTAAACCCAATCTAGATTCAATAAATGTTCCCCAGATTCTAAAACAGAGATAAATTAAACACTGCGAGGTAATAGTGAAAGTCAGGTGAGTATGCGCTTGATTTGTGTACCTTATATTGCATGAACCACGCCCTGTATCATAATGGAGTAAGGACTAGCGCGTGCTTTTGCGACCCCATAAATTTAATTGTGCAGTTTGTATACATCAAAAAACCGGACTAAAGACCTAGATTTCTGTTTAAAAATAAAGAAAACTAGTTTCTTTAATTGTATAGCATGCGAATAAAAATAATTTATTTGCAGTAAGTGTTATGGACTTACTTTACTGCAAATTTTTATCAAAGCTTCCAGATTAAAAAATGTTTTTTTTTATACCCTTTCTTTTATGTCAAATATATTTTTTTAATAATTACACCGGCACACAAAATAAAAATTTGTGTGCACCGGACATGACCTATCTCCGGGTATGTTTTTTGACACTCTGAATCTGAATTTCAAGTCACTTTAGACCGTACACCTCCCAACTTTAAATAGATTGCAAGAAACCTAAAAAATGGTGTGAATTTCCGTTATTTCTTACCGTGTTTTGCAATTTATTTAAAACTGAAGGAGTGTACGGTCTAAACTGATTTAAAATTCGGATTCAGCGGATCGTAAAACATGCCAAACTTTTTTTGTGCACCGGCCCATATATAAATAAAGCTTCTCTGTATACCGCACGTGACCTATCCAGGGGCATGTTTTCTGATCCACTGAATCCAAATTTCAAATTAGTTTAGGCCGTTACACCTTTCAATTTTTGAGTAAATTGCAAAAACCGTAAGAAATAGCGAAAATTTTTAACTATATTTTACGTAGTTTTGCAATTTACTCGAAATTAGGAGGTATACGGCCTCAACTAACAAAATTCAGATTTGGCGGGTGGAGCACTATACTTATAGATAGGTCCCCGTCCGGTGCACATAATTTTTTTTGTGTGTCGGTGTTATTAACTCAATGTGTATTATTGTTAACAGTAGGAATTTAACTCAAACTGCAACTTAAATATTTTTGCAGATTTAGAAAATGTAATTTAATAAACTATTATAATGTCTTAGGCCTAGTTTATACAGACACGAAATGCGAATTTTTCTCATCGGCCAGTTAGAAGTAACAATGAAGGCGGGTAATTTAAAATTAAAATAATTTTAAACGTCTTGCTAGTTCATAAAAACTTTAGGGGCAAGAATATTAAGAATATTTTAGTTTTGGAGTAATATTCGCGTGAGTACATGCACAGAAGCAAAAGTTATTTTTCGATTTAATTTTACGGGTCAACATTTTTGAAATAATAAATGAAATACGTCCTGTATCGCAAATTATTTATTTTTATTATTAAATTGCATTTTTTAACTAAATTATGGTATGCACTTTGTCATTTTCTGTTCTTAAATATTTTACAGGAAAATCTATTTACTTTTTGGTTCCATAAATTTATAATAAATGTGCAGCAATTTTACGTCTTTGTTAAATAAATGTGTTGTATTCTATATACAGGGTGTCTCTAAAGGTCTGTAGAAAATGTTACCACCATTTCTTGGGCCAAAAATACAACGATCTAACGTAATTTACCTTATTTGAAAAGTTGACTGCTGGGGAGATACAGGGTGTCAAAGGTTTAATTTTATTTTGGTTATTTTTGATTATTTTCTTAAAAATAAAACATTTTTTGACCAAATTTGGTATTGGAAGGTTTTTGGGTTGAGAATCGAAAGCTTTTCCATAAAATATAGAGAGAGCCACCCGCAGTACTTGTCCATATTCAATAAACAGTTAAATTTTCGACATATATTAAGGAAGTCTTCAAACCGATTCTCGAAATTACCAGCTAAAATATCTAAAGTACCATAAAACACTAATATCTTAAAATTATCTTCAGAATTTTGATGTAGATAATCATTCTGGATTTCATCATATTTTTTTTTATTCTTCTTTGCCTTTTTGTGGAAAATGATGTTAACGTTTTAACGTTCATTTATTTGCCAAAATCGTAGCCTGTTTTTTAAAAATATCAAAATATTGTTCACTTCTTAATGATTTGAGATGTTTAGTTACCGAAGTAATCATATGAGCAGTTGTACATAAGTTGATATTAACCTTTTGCAAGTGATTCGACAATATATTAATTTTATTCAGCACTTCTTTCCAGAAGCAAAGAAGAAATTTAAATTCAAAAGTCTGTATCATGACTAATATACCTTGTGCTTCTGCTGTCTGTTGAGCAGTAGAATTTCTTAATTTGCCCGAAATAATTTTTTCACAAGTTTCTTTGACTATACAAATATTTACAAAAAAGAATCAACTGCTCTATTGTGACTTGCCCATCTTGTTGTGGAAAGCTTTTTCAAAGTTAATTTATTTTCCAGCTCGTTGGAATGAAGCTCTTGAATATTTCTAAACAAGTTAGTTCGTTAAAAGCTTTCGGAAATAAAGACGTATGTTTTTCTAACATCCTAAAAAATAGTTTTACTTCTGTAACAGCGTTTACAGCATCTACGAGAACTAGATTCAAATTATGCTCACAGCAATGGATATAATAATATATAGCCTCAGGGACAATGTTTTTATTTTAGCTTGGAGACCATTTAAGTGCCCTGACATTACACTAGCTCCGTCACATTTCTGGCCTCGACATAATTTAATATCTAAGTTTAAGTTTATAATCTCTTTAGTGATTGTTTTAAAATAAGTTTCTGCTGAACCGTCAGAAATATTAATAAATTTTAGGAATCTCTCTACTGGCACACCTAGTTTATTGACAAAACGAAACGATAAGGACATTTGCTCCTTTTTGTTATAATCGAGTGTTGAATCTACAATAATAGAAAAGAAAACAGCTTCTTAAATTTCTGACGTAATTTTTTTCGTCACTGCTTTAGATAAATGTGCCAGAATCTCGTTTTGAATAATATTGCTTGTATATTTGGCCACGACAGAGGAATGCGCCAAGTGATTTGCTAATACTGCATCATATTTATTAAAAAGATTAACAAGTTCTAGGAAATCGCCCTTGGTTTTACTAGTGATGGATTCGTCATGACCTCTTAAAGGTAAACACTGCTTGGCTAAAAATAATATTATGTCAATTAAACGTTTTTAGGGCATCTCTATTTCTTTCAGTTTCTTTTTTTTCAAAATTCAATTGCTCTTGGATAACGGTCGAAAAGCCGAAGTTTGGTTATTACAAACTTGTTGTATAGGGATGGATGCAACTGACTTTCTTCGTGTTGCTTAATTTTTTCTGGTCCTTTTTTAAAATTTCTAAAACCTCGTTTGGGGTCCAACCACACTGTTAAATTTAAAGATGCAAAAGCCAGCAGACAATATATATATAAACAAAATAGGCAGTTAGCTCTTGGAGAATAAATAAGCCAGTTCCTTACCTTTCCCTCTGAGTTATACCAATTTGGCTTAAACTGCCGATTATGTGAATCAACCGGAAAATTAAAATTGTCACGTAAACCTGGCTGACAAGCGCCTATAGAAATAATTTTCCCGAAGTTTTTTCGGGATTTAAACATGTGTTCTTAAATAAAAACGGATCAGTTGGAAATTCTATATCAGTATTGTCTGTTGGCGCGGAAGCGAAAACTAGGCTTATTTCCAGATCTAAAAGCAAAACAGGGTTAAAATTGAAAATTAAATAATATTTAGTTATAAACTGTACAAAAAAGCATTATTTTTTAAATTTTTAATGTGGTACTTACCATCGGCTATGTTTTTCTCATGTTTTTTTATTCTTTTTCCACTCTCCTCGTCGTCGTTAATACTGCTATCTGTGCTGTGATCACTAATTTGCGTATTTTTAAAATATTATCGCCTTATCTCAGGTCTAAAAGGCCAAAGAGGGATGAAATTAAAAATTAAATAACATAGTTAAACTGTTGAAAAGCTTATTATTTTAAAATTTTAAATGCCAGTTGGTACTTACCATCGACCATGTTTTCCTCTCTTTTTTTTAATTACTTTCCTGCTGTCCCCGTGGTCAATACTGCTATCAGGGCTGTCATCACTGCTTTGCGTATTTTTTATTAATGTATCGGACAACTCATTACCACACCTCGCGTTACAGTCCTTTACGTACTTTTGGTACCTCGGTATAATATAACTGCAATAAAAAAATCTTCTCTCCCATAATTTTTGTCATAAATTGTATTCCTGGTAAATATCGATACTAGCAAACGTTTATGAGATATTTCAGATTAATCGTTTTATACCACACAACACAATTTTTTTAAAGCCCCATAAAAAAGCTTCCACACATTCCTTGGGCATAAAATTAAACGATTCTAATGCAATTTACCGTAGTCGGAAGGTTGATCGTTTGCGAGATACAGGGTGTCCAAGTACAAAAAATAAATGGAAAATTCTTACGCCGAGTTTCACGAAAATATTTTTATTTTCTACGTTCTCTAGGCTAAATAAAAGCCAGTGTCTTTATTCTACAGCGAAACCGACACGATTAATGTTCGCCCAAATTAAATATACACATCAAAATGAAACCACATTTTAAGTGAAAATTTGATTTGGGCGAACGTAAATCGTGTCGGTTTCTGGCCAAATAAAAACTTTTTAATTATTAACCTTACGAAAAAATGTGCCTCTTATAAAAGTCCTGCTTGATGACAAAAATAATTGTATGTTGGATGTACAGGGTGGCCTAAAAAAGACTTTTTACTAATTAACATTCAGGGTATTTTAACTAAAGCACGAAACCTTAAAGGTGTGGTATATTATTTTATAAAGAAAAAATCCTATAAACATAATGTGGAGTTGCTTTGTTTTGAAATACAGGGTGTTAAGTTTTTTTAAAAAAATCAAGTATTTTATAAAAATATCTTGAAATTTTGTACGTTTGTTTGCGATCTAATGCAGCGCTTGTAAAGTACTTTTAACCAGATTGACATTATTGGGTTCAGTAGCATCTCCAGTGGGCACAACAGTCAATATAATTGAGAAAGAAATGTACGCCACTGGCTTTTTATGTAGTTTATATTTTTTTACTATGGAGAAACTAAAAATACTACTTTTTAATGTCGTCTTTTTTTGTATCACCAAACTTTTAACATTGTGTAACACACACCCAGTATATTACAATCAATAAGGGTGGTAAGTATTGTTGAATTTAATTTCTTTACCACCAGTGTTAATTGTATTAATTCTAGTAAAAGATATTAAAGAAAATACATTTTTTCCTTGGTTTGCCAAAAAAGATTTTTAGTGTCCGATGCAGGATTCAAATATAAAAGTACATTATTTTTCAAAATTAATAAAAGTCATATCTAATATACACATACATATACAAAAAATATTAGATACCAAAAAAAAAAAAATAAGTTACATAAGATAATAGGCTGGAAAAATATATAACTATTTTAGTTTCTGGGTCAACCAACGCAACGTCCTTGCGAAGTCACTGAACTGTAACAGACAATATATTCATTGTTAAATGTTTTTACCAGCTCATTAAAATTCAGTAATTATTTCACCTTAGGTAACAATCAGATTATATTATCGTAAAAATCATTTTTGTGATGTAACAGAAACCTCAAATTCTAAATATAATATTTCAGTTTGTACCTACAAAGGTTGTTATCTAACTTTTAAATCAATTTGTAGGTACATCAAATAATTAAAATATATCAAATATTCACATTTGATAACAAATTACACTCGTCTGCAATAAAAATTCTTCTTTACATAAAATAATGATAAAGATGATGTATTAAAGCCGCGTCCAGACTTGCCGCGATTCGCCGCGCCACCTTGCATACAGCGCGCACCTATGGTATGGGCAGAGTTTACCTTGTTTTAAGGGTGTGGCAAATGATTTGCCGGTGATTCAGAGTGTCAATGTTTCCCGAACCCGACATGAAGTTTCAAGCGGTCTGCAAGTGCCGTGTCATTCATAATATGTTCAGTCTGTGTTGGATTTACCAGCAGGCTAAGGAGGCTGAAGCCTAGAGCAGACATTTTTTTTGGGGTAGGCCGATTTACTTCATAAGTTGCGGTATTTCGATTTAGAAATTAAAATAATAACGAGAATGATTTATTACAACTGTATATAATAAGATATAAGTTAAGCAAATAAGTATATTTTTAATATTGTTTAAATGGGTAGGTTTTTCAAAAATAGGGCAAAAACCTACTCTTGTAAATAAGGGTAAAAAAATTGCGTAAGAGTTTGTCTATTAAACATAATCATAAAAAATGTTTTTATAAGTTTTACTTACATATCTATAAATAAGATATAACGATGAATTTCACTTTTGTTAATAATTAAATATTAAAATATATATTTTGCTAATATTTTGCTTACAAACCACTAATCTTAAAACCATCCTTATTGACTTCTTATAGAGAGGAATAAAGTGACTTTTCATTTTGTAGCACAGATTGTTTCATACTGCAGACAGGTTCAGTGTACTTCGTGCGCATATTCGATATATGTAGGTACGACTCCTTTGACTTTTATTTACTTTGGATTTGACGCCAAAAAAACCGACAAGCCGTGAATTGCAGTGATCCATTCGCCAAACAATGAAAATGAGAGCAAACAGAGAACTGGTCATTTCTGGTACTAAACGAGGCATAGATCGGGCGGCGTAGAGCGGCACGGCAACATGGTTGCAACTCTGGACGCACCTTTAAGGTGCTAATTATACAACTGGTTTTAAGTTTTTACTATAACATATATAAGGTGCCTAGTTTTAAATTGTACAATCTTCATTTATACTTTTTAATAGAACACTGAGATAATTGGCTAAATAGTTTTATTTTTCAGCGCTGAATTTAAATAAATATCTTTTTAGGCAATGACGTCATTCATACCAGAGTGTTCTGGTTAATAAAGAATGCATTACTTTCAATATGGTAGACTTTTAATAATTTTTTATATATTATAACATACAATTCTAATTCTGGAGGTTAGAGCCGTTTTACGTTTTTAACAAAAATTCCGGAGTACTTCCCGAAGATATTCGAAAAAAAAGCCGGAATTTTCTCAATTCTTGGTTTCTATTGTTTCCCTGGCTATATTTGTTAAGATAACTCAAAATGAAAACAGTTTCATGGCCACTTTTTCTGCTCTATGGTGTAATTAAATATTAAATCCTGACGTTTCGGCTTCTTGCGACCATCATCATCTTAATTTTTTTAAATACGGACCTGATATTTTTTCAATTTAATTAAATCCCTTTATTGCTCTCGCTCCCTATATCACCACCCCAATGTTGCAACGTTTCGTACGAATAATTCCATCGCAGAATGTGCACATTTATTTAACCATAATACGAGCCCTGAACTACATTTTAGGTAAAAGGTAAAAAAAATAACAAACTTATTACATATTTATAATGTTTTATTACCCAGACTCAATTGGTGTCTGACGTGAAATTACTTTATTAACGAGAAACTAACCAGCAGGTCGAGAATTCAAGGAGAACTTCATTTAATGTATGGATTGGTATGTGGAGAACAAAAATTATTGGACCTTTCGTTTACGAAGGATCTTAACTTCCGAACATATCTAAATTTAGGTCGGGATGATGTCTTAGACGCCCTAGATAATCAACCCTTGGCAGTATTTCAAAATATGGTGGCAGCAAGACGGAGCTCCTGTTATAATTTTGCTGCAGTCAAGTTTGTTCCTTTTTTTTTAACTTAAGCAGCTGTGTAATTAAATTTGTACAGGAATTTTTATTTACAAAAGTAATATATCTACATATATCTATAATAAACTAATAAACAAAAATAATTAACACCTATGTATAAGCTCATCACTAGATTTCTTTTTCTAAAAAACTACAATGTAATATAAAACATTTTATCACAATAAAATACAAACTTATTTTAAAATTTAAACAGTCTAAATTAAAAATAGGGTAAAAATACTTTATAAATACAAAAGAAAATTACTTCTTTAAAAATAGGGTTACTTGGAGGTAACAGGAAAAAATGGGTAAAGTTACTATATTTCGACAGCTAATGATCAATTCAGTGGAGTCTGTATGCTTTTCGTTTTGCATTGGTTTAAAAGTAATATTTTTTAACGATGTGATTTCAAATGTTTTTTATTTAAAGTTGAAAAAGTTTCCACTTAATAATAATTAAAAAGTGCTGTGTAAACTGTTTTTGTATTAATACTATAAATTCTATTTCTCCGGCGCTAATGCTAACACTTATTTTATGTACTACCACGACTGAAACTGTTCCTGGTGACGTTAACAAAACCTTTACCAATGGACGTTGTTGGTGACTACGCCTGACTACCCTGCTTATAAAGGTAATGATCAGGCGCAGTCAGTGCGTAGTGCTGACTTAGTCCAACATATGCAGCGAATTAAATTTGCCCTATTTAATTTACTTATTGCAGTTACTACCAAAATAAATAATATTATCACCATTAAATTATTGTAAAACTTACCTCAACATGCACCTATAATGGTAGATTATTCATCAATAATAAAAACGCCACGGCATCATGCGTTTAGACAGCAATAGTTGATTGCCGTCCCCCATTTTATGACGCTTGTGGCTTTAACTTTTAAACAGATCTAAGTAAACTTTATCAAAAATAATATAAAAAAAATGGAGAAAATATAATAAGAGAGATAGAGAAAGAAAGATAAAGAGAAAGGCTAGGTTAAGCAAAGCCAGATTAACCCTAATGGTAGGTTACCATCTGACGTTTATTGCATGATATTTATGTCAAATAGAAATTATGGCTAATGTAAACAATAAAAAATTTATATCACACATACATTTTTGACCGTTCACATAAGCTAGAATTTCTATGTGACATAAATATCATGCAATAAATGTCAGACAAACCCACACAAGACAGTGTAAGCAACTGAATAGGAGCTTCGTAAATGTATCATAATGTTTTGTCAAGTGAAAATTATATTTGAATATTTTACATTCTAAGTAACATAATTAAACAAAAGTTGTACTCTCGTTTTGATAATCCTATGGTAGAAAAATTTTTTTGTATGAAGTTAGTGTGCTGGATTAATTGGTTTTACGTACTACAGACTTTTTTCTATTTGCTCTAAAAAATTTCCCGAAAAATTGCTATAGAGTAAGCATCAGACCTTCGGTATTTTGTAAAAAGTTAAAAAGTTTGTTGAGTGCATCCTTGCTCCCATCATGAGGTACAGAAGCGATGGTAGACTATAAAATTTGACTCACATAGTGGCTTTGGCAGGTTTCAAATACCAAAGGTTAATAGATTGGAAACTTAACTTTCGTTATTTGGTAAAGGATGAATTTAATATATAATACTTGGGTATCTCTTAGAAAATATTTTTCCAGTCGCTTGAGATAATTTTGATATTTCCAACCCCTTGGCGAGTCGGAAACATTTTAAGAAGATTATTGGTCTAATGGTTCGAGGAAGATCAATATTTTAGTTATTTAACAAGATTTGACAAAAGTCTTATTTAAGAGTTATAGAGTTTCCCAATAGGCATGTCTTGAGAAATATTTTTAATGTATGCAGGGTGTCCCAAAAACACACATTTAAACACTCTATATACATCGAAATATTTTTTGGATAATGCCTATTGGAAACCCACAAATCTATATAACAGTTTTTTGTCATGTCTTGGTTAATATCGAAATATTGAACTTCACTCGGACTAGCCTCGAGTCACCCAAAATGTTGTCTGCCAGGAGTTAAGTTGATAAAACTGGCGACTGAGGAAATAAATATATCTCTTAATAGGTGCACAAACTAACGCATATAAAATTCGGCTTTTGCAAAATGCCGAAAGTTAAGTTTTAATAATTAACCCCTTTGAAGCGTGAAATACCTGCCAAAAATGTGCAATCAGTCAAAATTTATGGCCAGCAATTGCTTCTACCTATGTTTGGAAGCATGCACTGACAGACTAAGCTTTACAAATAACGAAAGATCTGCACCGCTCCTGACTCTTCGTTGGACCTGATAGAGTCTGATCCCATGGGCGCAACATTAACTCTTTGGTTGACTAAAAAAAAAGCCTTAATCCGTCACTGCGTAAAGTGGTCTATGATGCGCTCAAGGGCCACGGCATAGCTAACCATATCGTTTTATATTAAAACGCTATTTTGTGTTGTATCATAAATTGGGAAACGGACTTTAATTTAAATAAATTAAAGTACTTGGTGCACATTTGAAGAGTCATAGTTACAACATTACTTTGCAGGTTTCATTAGTTGTTGTTGTTAAAGGTGTGATTTTGTTCTGTAGAACATTTAGCACAAAAAGTTTCTTTAATTTTTATGTCGTAAATAAATTTTCCAGTAAATAAATCGGCGTTGGATAAATAAATTGCAAATGTACTTATAGTTCCTTAACAAAAATATATTGCCAAGAATCTATAAAACTAATATTAATCAATATAAGTTAAAAACATTCGATCATATTGCATTGCTACTTTAAAAATAATAATAATATCAAAAGCGGACCTTGTTTGAGTTGTAGTGTGTTACCATTTTAAATTTTACAAAAGCATAAGTTTATCAACTAATAACAAAAAGCATTAATTGCTCGAATAATTACATGGGCGAAGGGCGGGGGAGAAACTTTTTTAATATTCTCACTCTATTTTACCTAAGACAATATAAATAATTTATTTTTAATTTTTGATTTATCCTCATTTATTATTTTGGTCATTCGTATATAATTGTTCCTAAACTGATAACTTTTAAATGAAACGAGACATAAATCAATTGAGAAATGGCTGAATAAACAGAATTTGCTAAATAACATAACGCATAGGCAATGTGAGGAAAAGAGAAAATCTAACGTGAATACCTGCATGTAAACATTTCTGATTGGACTAGTCACATACATCCTTTTTTGTTGCTTTACTGGCCGATATCCCATTACCTATTTGCTTTATAATACCATACCATTATAATAATTTAATCTTTTGCACTGTATTTGCGTTAGATTGAAAACATTATTGTTACAATAATTTTAAGTGGACATTGAAACAAAACACTTTAAAGTGTACAAAAAGCGTTTAACTTAAAAAAAAACTATAATTTTAAAACTCTATGCAGTGGACTTAAATGCAGTACTTTAACCCTCGTTCCACACTTGCAGAGCTGGGCCGGGCCGGACAGAGTGATAAAAAATTATATGGAGCCTTCTGAGAGCTCACCTACAATTCAAATTCTTAGCATGTGAATGGTCTCATAAGACTTCATACACTTCGGTAGCGGTGGTCCCTAGCCGACTTTATGGCTCTCGCTAAACAAGTCATAGCCCTTAGTGTAAAACGAGAGTAAACCTCGTTTTACACTAAGCCGGAATTCGCCGGACAGAAAGATAAAAAATTATATGAAGCCTTTAAGTTAGCCGACTTTCGGGATTCTTAACGTGTGAAAGGTCTCATAAGACATGCACTTCGATAGCGTCGGTCTATCACCAGGCTCCCCGCTCCCGCTAATGTAAAAAGGCAGTAACCCTTGTTTGACACTTGCCGAGCCGGGCCAGACGGGGTAAGTCGGTTTTGGACAGCGGCACACGGTGTTCTGCTCGGGTGTAATCGACCGAAGCAGTAACCATCCAAGTTAACAAGCGTCTAGGTACAGCCCCCTGGTATCGATTTAAAAGCATTGACAGATCGTGTTCGCACCGATTCGATTTGTTGTCAACATAACCACAAATTTGGAAAAGTTTTTTTATGTAGGTTGTGTTTTCAACGATTCATCACAAATACTTTATAGACATTATTTATTGTATATTATGTATGTGAAACAGAGACACGATCTTATTCCAGTGTATTGCCGATTGAAAAGGTGTCAGGATATAAGTCAAGTCCACTGTTATCTATAGCAGTAAGCCCACTGTTTTGGTAGTTAAGCTTTATAATTATTAACCTGCTATCTGAAGCTGCCAATTAAGCTTTTAAAACAAAAATTAAGAAGATCCTATTGGAAAATGCCTTTTAAAGTGTGGAAGAATTTTTAAATTTTAACTTTTAATGTTTTTCAGTTATTTAATTGTGTTTTTATTTTAACTATAATTTATCAGGTTTTAAATATTAAATGTAATCTCTGTTGACGTTATTTTATAATTATGTATTATTCGGTGACATATGTAATTACTGTATGTATATTAACATGAAAAATATATATTAAGATTATTAATTTATTGTATTTTTTTTTGAGTACTGGATGCTCCAGAAGAATACATTGTAAGAAGAAAGGTGACATATTCTGGTGAATGTGTAATGGAGTTTTAATTAAAGAATTAAAAAAAAAATTAACTAACCTAAAATAACCATGACCCCAAACTTATACTCTATCTTCGGTTTTTTTTTATTTTAAAATTTTATGTAGATCAATACGATTACATTTGGTTTTGTTTCTTTGATTAACTTTTTCATTGCGTTCAAATCACATATTAATATTAATAGTATTAATCAAAATTGAAGACATTGTAATTACAAAAACTAAATTGTCAGTATAATATTATCGAGCGAGATTGGGCTAAATGCGGCTTTAAATGTCTTTCATGCACAAATTATATCACGAATACGCTATGGAATTGTTTTTGGGGCAACTCGGTTGATACTGGGCGAGTGCAGATTCTACAAAAA
This sequence comes from Listronotus bonariensis, assembly GCA_014170235.1. NCBI lineage: Eukaryota > Metazoa > Arthropoda > Insecta > Coleoptera > Curculionidae > Listronotus > Listronotus bonariensis. The sequence goes on along the minus strand of JACEGR010006504.1, from coordinate 41,019 downwards.
GATGTTTAAGAACTATTTTTAAATTGTTAACTAGAGACAGCTGTAGACCGTTATTTAAAGATAAAAAACTCTTTACAGTTGTTAATCTCTATATATTTGAATCAATAAAATACATAATACAAAATAAATCATTATTTGAAAGTAACAAAAAAGCACAATTATGAAGATAAATACAAGAACAAAAAATGATTTTTTATTGGATAAAACAAATTATACCCATGTTCAAAAAACCTGCACTACAGCCTTCTTAAAATGTGGAATAAAGTACCGACTGAAGCTAAACTGCTGCCTGAAAAAATACTTAGGAAAAAAATTAAAGCATTCTTATTAAAAAACCCATTTTATGAGGTGAGAGAGCTTTTTCAACATTCCTGTGATATTCTGACTGTATGAATTTTAAATTTTATTTTATTTTATTTTTTACTGTATTAAACATTGTTTTTAAATATTTAAGGCTTAAGTTTTTTAAATTTTGATAGGTTACACGTTCTACACTTCTTGTGAGGTATTTTGTATTTTTGTACAGTTTTTGGAAGAAATAAATTATGATTATTATTATTATAATTATTATTATAATAGGTACAGTTGCAAGCGAAAAATTCCAGACACATATTAACATTTTCTGTCATATTTTCGAAATAGTGTATAAATGTTATTGTTGCTATAATATTGATATTGTTCAACAAAAAAATTACCCAGACGATTTTATACTGAATCTGGTCTCGATTTATTTTCTATATAGTATATATATACTATAAAAACGTTGCCATCCATTGACTATACTTTTGTCGCGTGGACAAGTTTCAGAAAAAGTTGAGGTGTTATAGGTTACACAAGCGAAGCCTAAAATACACAATGAAAGAATGTCTGTCCAGAATTTTTCGCCCTCAAGTGTACATGTTCTGGTACTGTTTTCATAGTTTAATGCTTTTCAACATAACATTCATAAATAAAACATCTTAGTAATGATAATTATCTATTTATTTGCCAATCGTTTTAAACACATCAAACATTGTAATCAACTTAAAAACTAAGTAAAAAACATCATAATATACAACATTTCTTCATCAGTTTGCACCATACGGAAAACTTTTTTATTGTTAATTTTACGAAAAAAAGTTATTCTTTATAAAAAGTTGCGCCTGGTCTAAAACCTAAAATATGATTATCAGATATTAATTCTTGCAGTGGTGTACGAGGTATGTTGAGAAATATGAATTTTGCTCAAGAGGAGAGAGTACCCTTATTTTTTATAATATGGATTTTTTTAAAGAAAAAAGATGTTTGGGATTAAAAATAGTTTTCAAATATGCAAATTAATTTATTAAAAAAAAACTTTCTAAAAACATTTTTTCTAAGATTACGAGCGTTACTGAGACTTTTTGCTGTTTTAATAGTTCTAAAGCTTTCTTTACATATTACATTTGGAAATAAGTATGCACTAATGTACAGGGTCTTTCCCCATATATTGACCCCCTACAGCGGTAATGCGAAAAGTTAAAAAAAAAAATTAATACAAAACTTTTGGGGTTTTACTTTAAATTTTTGAATCCGATGTCAAATTTTTTTTTTTTTTTCATTTAGAAACGTCAAATTTTGACAGATGATCATTTTTTCTTATGGAACACCCTGTATATGACTTCATAGTTAAAAAGAGCCGAATTTTCTGATTTCAAATATATATATAGTTTAACTATGTTTTATTAAACCGTTTCGGAAATATCGGGCTCCAAACTTTAAAAAATAATATATTGAAGATCTTGGTAAGCGCTGCATTGTTATAATTTTGCGTTTTTTTTAAAGATAAATGAATTAAGTAGAAACAATAAAAACAGAATATTTATTATTACTAAGGTGATATTTAGCATCTTTTTGTTGACAAGGATACATTATTTTAACGATTCTTAAACTTTAATTTAGACGTAATTATAACTATAACTGCTCCTGCTCAATTTTGTGTATTGTATTCCTTATAAATTGTCTATGATTTTGATTGATATCATCTATCGCGGCAATAATTTTTCTGCGGAGCTCCTCGACATTTTCAGTTCTCTGTTCGTAAACTTTATTTTGCAGGTAACCCCACAGAAATGAATCAAGAGGTGTCAGGTCTGGACTGTTTGGTAGCCAACGAATTGGCCCAGTTCGTCCAATCCACAGGTTATATCTTTCATTTAAAAATCTCAAAACAGGTAACACATTATGCGGTGGGGCACCATCTTGATGCCAAACTATTTGCTCGTATTGCCTTATGTGTAGATCTTCAAGTTTAGCTTCAATTTGATAAGTAAGCATCTCTAGGTATCTCTCTCCCGTCAAGTTGCCGTTATAAAAATAGGTCCTATGACCTGGTCATTTAAAATTCCACACCATACATGTAGAGATTGCCGCCCTTGAAAGTTAATTTCCCTTGTTATTCGGGGGTTTGTTCTTGACCAAAAGCGAACATTTTTTCGATTGTAAATGCCCGCGGTTGTAAAGGTGCACTCGTCGGTCCACAAATTTTTTTTAAAAAGTTATTATCTTCTTCTTTTAGCACTAGCATCTCTTGACAAAATTCCACCAGTTTATTTCTTTGCTCTACACTTAAAGTTTGAACAGGTAATATTCGATAAGCAAAATATTTATACTTTTTAAAGTTGAATAAATTTTTTGGCCGATCGATCAAAGTAAATTCTGGCATCTTCTATGGAATGATTTGGGCGTTCTAAAAGAAATTCAACATTTTGATGGGCAGTTTGAGGGAGACAAAGGCCCGAACATGATAGCGTAGATCTAAATGTATTCAAAAATTAGTAAAAACTTACCTACCTTCGAAATATAGCAAAATATGTAATTCTTCTTCTGGATCGACAAGAATTGTCCGACGTTTTCTTCGTAGAGTTTTCCTGATGCGAAATGCTCGTTGTACAGCATTTTTTAACATTTATGGGTCAACAAACAAGAAATGACAATGTCATATGAATGATTTGTTTTTTAATAAATGTCAAACAATAACAATGCAGTGCCTACCAAGATCTTCAATATATTATTTTTTTAAAGTTTGGAGCCCGATATTTCCGAAAAGGTTTAATAAAACATAGTTAAACCATATATATTTGAAATCAGAAAATTCTGCTCTTTTTAACTATGAAGTCATATACAGGGTGTTCCATAAGAAAAAAACTGATCATCTGTCAAAATTTGACGTTTCTAAACGAAAAAAAATTTGACATCGGATTCAAAAATTTAAAGTAAAACCCCAAAAGTTTTTTTTATTTTTTTTTTAACTTTTCGCATTATCGCTGTAGGGGGGTCAATATATGGGGAAAGACCCTGTACAAACTTAAATTTTGACTCCTAAAGCATAGGAAATTAAAATAAAAAGTTTTTCTTGAAAATAAACAACTTTGCATTTGAATGTAATTTTTAATCCTAAACATTTTTTATTTTATGAAAAATAAAGGTCTTTTGAGCAAAATTCATATTTTTTTACATACCTCATATACCACTACAAAAATTAATATCTGATTATTGCATTTTAGGTTATAGACCATGCAGAACTTTTTATAAAAATACCTCTTTTCGTAAAATTAATAATAAAAAATGTTTCCATATGGTGCGAACTTAAGTAAACACGCTGTATACATCAAATCAATAAATTATTTGGAACATTGTTTTAATTTGTTCCTTTTTCTATTAAAAACATCTATATCACATTTCTGTATAAGATCATTACATACATAATTCTATTTAAAGAAGATCTACTCACTGGACTACATGAAAATAGCCCAGCCCAAGTATTAGGGTTTGATTCCGAGGACCGCGGCAGGCAGCAAAACGCTGACCCAAGCAACAAAGCCATTCATATTACAGCAACAATACTCGTTACTCCCCAAGGCCAAATCTGTTCCTTGCGTTTATGTACAAAGAAAGACCTTCATAACATTGAAAATTCATTTAACTTGAAAGGCTCCTCTGTTTATCGTCATGCAAATGATGCTATAAGTGTGGAGTTATGGATTAATGACCTCAGAGGCAGTGACTCTGTGCCTTTTTATAAGCCTTAAGACAGTTTATGCCTGAAACATCCAGAACTGCTTCTTTTGTTGATTTCCAATTCTGAAAAAAAATCAAATAATAATTACAGTTTCATAATATTAAAAGCCAAGTTATTCCCTTTCTTTAATCAAAAGGGTATGATTAATATAGAGTTAACAATTAGCAGATTTAACCATTTTTTATGATACTATTATAACCTATAGATAACAAATTTATAAAAATAAAACCAATTAAAATACTTACATCATACATACCCCTTGAATAGTACAAATAAAATTTGTAAAAGCCAATTATTAAATACAATCTGTAAACCCTAGTTACTTGTTGTTTGAAGCATCTTTAAATAATGATTATAATCATTATCACAGACTTACAGAGTGATCAAAAATAGATAGTAACACAAAATACTGACCTGAAAAGCCTCAACGGAATCAAATTCTATTGTTTTATTGGTAACTTCCAAACAGTGATCTTGTCTATAGTGATTCGTTACAATATCTGTTGATGCACCTTCATACGGGCATAAAGAACATTTTAATATTTTAGCAACAATGTGAGAGGTTTTTATGTTGTACTAATTGCTTTTGGATACCAAATCCTGCTTCACACTGGTTACACTTATATATTTTCTTTTCTACTGGGGCTAGTTCTTCTAATTTGTCTAAAAATGGATAAACATGATTCTAAGTTAAGCTTCCGACACACAGCGAGCGGCGACGGGATAGCAGCGGGATATCGACGCGTTTTAATACATTGAATTCTTGCCTAGTGTCACGTCGCCGTCCCACCCAGCATATCACGGACATGTTTTTATATGACATTGACGCATTGATGTTCCGCTACTGTCCCGTTGCCGCTCGCTGTATTTCGGAAGCTTAAAGCTAAATAAAACATAGCCATGTATTATACTCACCGGAATGTTTTTCTTTTATGTGGAACCTCAGATTCCCAAGACTACTGAAGTGTTTATTACACTGTCCACATATGTGCTCACCTTGGCCCAACATATTTCTGGTAATCGGTGCAATACTATCTAGTTTATCTATGACATATTATCAATCAATTAAAGTCTAAAAATTACTTATGGTTTTTAGAAAGTATCGGATTAGAAAGAACTAAATTGTGTAACATAACTTGCAGATATTTGTGAGTAAATAAAGAAAATAAACTGATTATACCATTTTACACACAAATTTAGTATCGAATGTACTATATTAATGTTGAAAAACATACATTACCTAAGTGTTTCCTTTTAACATGAGCTCTCAAAGTAGAAGGACGTGAGAAATCCATTGCACATTTACTACAATGTGTCTATTCTATTTACAATGTATTCTTTTGGAGCATTCGCTACTCAAAACAAAAATACAATAAATTGCTTCACAAAATTGTTGAAAACACAACCGGTCAAAATGAAAACAAAACACCAAATTTGTGGTTATGTTACGGCAACATATCGAATTGGCGCGAACTCGATCTGTCAATGCTTCTAAATCGATACCAGGAGGCTGTACCTAGACGCTTGTTCCAAGTTATGGAATGAATGGTGTGTGAATGAGAAGCAGTAGGGGTCAGGGCATAATAAGGCTTAAGTCTGCGGGGGGCGACATCGACAGTCGAAACCTAGGTGGGATGACCCCGATAGGGTGGTAAAAAAAGGAGCTGTCCCAAGGTGCTGGTGCATTTAAAACTTTTTATGGTTTACGGGTTAGCTTTTTTATACTTTAATTTATTATTAATTTAATAGTGAATCATTTTGGGGATGCCTTTATGATAAATAAAATACGATTTTTGTATAATTTAGGGACAATATTTGATTATACACCAACTTTTACGCCTAATGAAAATTATTTTTATAAGCTTTTAAGAGAAGTGCCACATAAGGTTTGTTGCAATTCAAAAATTTTAAGTGTGTGGGAGTGCAACTTAGGAGGTTGATATATCATTTATATTTCCTCAGATATTAAGGAAACGGTAGTTTTTGCTTTTAAATATGTTTCTTCGTTTAGAAAATATAGCTATAGTTAGTTTAGAAAAAGGCACCCTTTATAGTATACTAAAAAAATACAAATTTAATAAATACTGGTACCCTAACGGGTAAAGAACACATTGAATTTAAGCAAAAAATATTGTTAAATGCATAAAATCACGTAGATATAGTAAAAAATGTGTCAATAATTTCTTTGTCCCTCACTTTTTTTTGAATAGCATTTTGTTGAAAACTCTTTGTGGTTTCCTAATTTTCATATTATATATATATATATATATATATATATATATATATATATATATATATATATATATATACACGTCGTTGTGACCTCATATATAACGTACTTCCCTCCGAAATCGGAGGTCACAAGGTTTTGCCTGTTTCTTTAAGATAGGGTGAATTCTAGTGAAATGGTTTATATTGACCATGCGCTGATAATTTATTGATAAGTTTTACAGTATGACTTCGATCATTTGTCTAGGAAATATACCTAATGCGTGCAAAAATTAGCAATCTTGAATTAATTTATACCCAATTTGTCATCTAGGTCAAACGACATTTAATGAAAAAAACTATTGCGGAAAATTATCGGCATACGTGTAGGTCTGTTCTTCGATCGTCCTAAAGAAAAAGCTTCAATTTCGCTATTGTTAAAAAAATACAAGTTGTAAAATAATCGTACTTAGTGTGTTATGAAAGATTATTTATCGCTCCTGTACCGATTAGATGGGATAATAATTATTATTGTTCCGAGATGACTAATTTTTGTACTCTCCATGTATATTTTCTAGTAAAGTAACCGCAGTTGTGCTGTTAAACCCATCAATAAATGATCAGCGCATAGTCATATTCACCACTTAAAAGGGCATACTGAATACTTGGTTCATTTTTTACGGTGAACTGAGGTTTATGGATTGACTTTTCTGTTTCCGATTGCCATTTGACGTTTTCAAGTAGGAGATTAATTAACAACTCACCTTTGTCAATTTAGATTTTCTGCTTATCGTTTCCATATAACATATCAGAAACCAAAACGTCAAAAGCGATCGGTAACGGAAGCAGTAAATCCATAATTTCAGCCTAATTTGAAAATCATTATCAAGCAAAACAATTTGACCGTGATTTTGACAAGTATGTAACTACCTCAAAATCTACCTAGCAGGTAAGAAGCCGGCAATTTTGCAAAACTTTTTGTAAATCACTTACATACGGCTTAATACAGATAATTTAAATTTAAAACACGGCCTTGTCCTATCGGGCCCTTTTAAAAGTTTTACTAAAACTTTTTACTAAAATTAACAGAGAAGCCAATACTAGACCCCATTTAAATTTACATGGGATTCCCTCTATGCCTTAAGCCGATGCACCACCCGGTATGATTTATATATTTTTCTTGCTTCTTTTTCAATAAAAAATGAATAACAGTGGCTATTTAAATAAGTCTTTTAGGTGTTTTACTTCTATAAAGGTAAACTGATAAGGAAAAAGAAGAAAATTCTCCCTGACTGGCTAGATTTTCGCACTTATTTCTACAGTGCATTTCTTTAAAGTCCCCCCACCCCATCTTGTATTTCTCAAACAGATTAATTATAAAAAGGTAAACTTTGAGATATTTAATTGATGCATTGAAGATATGTTCTGTAGTTCGGCGGATTCATTTAATGGATGGTAATTAGTTGGGTACTCGCCAAAACTGAAAATTAAAAAGTACTAAAAAACCAAAAAAAATTAAAACAAGTAAAAGATACTTTAAAATCGACGTTTCAGTGGCGAATCTGCCACTGTTGTCAAGGTAAATTGGAATACAAATAATAAAAATAAAAATTTACTATTATTAGGTTTTAAATTTAAAAATCTTTATGTTTTTTTTAGGAGATTCTGAAATGTCAAGACATCAATTTCATATCCCAAAATTTTACTTTTTTAAGTTGATCCGTTTAAAAATAAAAGGGAGGGGGACATTAAGGAAATGCACTTTTATGTCTAAATATGAAATAATTTAAAAAAACTTTTAATATCAACATATCACCTCATTACAAATTATATGATCTAAAAAGCTTGTCGCGAGATTTTTCTTTGTAGATAAACAAATAAATTAAATGACTCGATCTATTTTAAACTAAAAATACGAGTAACTAAGTTTCGCGACAAGCTTTTAGATCATATAATTTGTGTAATAAGGTGATATGTTGATATTTGAAGTTTTAAGGAAAAAGTTTATTTAATTTTCTTTTAGTACATTTAATACTTTGACCGCCACGCCAAATTTTATTAATGGGTCTTCTAGGCCACACAGAAATGTACTGATATTCCTTCTTTAGTATAATAACAATTTTAACGTAAAAACCTAACCCACCTAACTTCAAATAAAAATACTGTGCTAAGAAATTTTCTACAGTACCTTACGACACGCGAGGGTGAATTCCATTTAAAAATGCATTAAAAGTGTGCTACTTTAGTACACACAAAGCAAAAATATATAAATTCAGACTGTGTATATCAGAATATTCACGTGACGCTTTTGACCCACCGAATGTGTATACGCAAATATACATATGGCATTCAAAGTGTTAAATAAAAACTAGTTTTAAAATTTCTTTTTGCTTTAAATTTTTTTTTCGCTATCGCTGGATACGTTTCTTAGTCCGTTTATCTTATTGTACGCATTATTGTTACAAGGTCGTTTACCGATTTATTTTTAAACAGTCTAGCTGTAAAATGAATATACAGTTTGTATTCGACTCCAAAAACTCCAGTCAACTAAAAATTCAGACGAATTGCGGCAACAAAGTTTAACTAACATCGTAACTCTCAGTAAGTCCTATTATTTGATACCCAAATTGTAGAAAAGCATAAGAAAATGGTCCACACTATTTAAAGTAAGGTCAATTTATTCTTCAAGTTACTCTCAGCAAGCCCTTTCATTTGATACCCATCCTGTAGAAGTATAATTAAACAAACTAGTTCGCTATCTTGAGTATCCTGCAATATTGGATTAAAAATAATGTTACTTTATTTTTTGAGTTATTCTTAGCAAGCCCTTTCATTTGTCACCCACATTGTAAGACTAGAGTAAAAGCACAGGGATGTGTTATTTAATTGGTTTGAAGCGCCACAGATGATCATACAAACATGTAACTTTTTACACGAAACCATATTTATGCGATCTTTTAAGACATTAAAAAAAAAAAGATTTAACCAACCTGAACTAACCATGACCCCCAATGTGTCAGTTTTGCTTGACCGTCGGTAGAGCTTCAAACCCATCAAATTATATGTTTCTGTGCTTTTTCCTGGAGTCTCATGTAGGGGCATTAAAAATACCTAGTCAGTCATTTTTAAAACTTTGCAATATTGGATTTAAAATAACTCACTATATTTTTTAAGTTCCTCTTAGCAAGACCTTTACTTCGATACCCATATTGCAAATGTGTATTAAAAATACCTAGTTCGCCATGTTAAAAGTTTGCCATATTGGGTTAAGAGGTAACGTCACTTTATTTTCGAGTTTCTCTTAACAAGCTCCTTTATTTGATATCCATATTGTAGAAAGTGCATTAAAAATAACTAGTCCGCCATTTTTAAGAGTTCGCCAGATTGGATTAAAAGTAACGTTCCTTTATTTTCGAGCTACTCTCAGCAAACCCTTAATTTGATACCCATAGTGTTGAAGTACTTACATTAAAAATAATCAGTCCGCCATTTTTAAAAGTAGGCCATATTTGGATTGACATCACTTTATTGTTTTAAATTACTCTTAGTAAGCCCTTTCATTTAATACCCAAATTTTAAAAGTGCACGAAAAATAACTAGTCCGCCATTTTTAAAAGTCCGCCATATTGGATTAAGAGTAACGTAATTTTAGTTTTCGAGTAACTCTCAGTAAGCCCTTTTATCATATACCCATATTGTAGAAGTGCACGAAAAATAACTAGTCCGCTATTTTTAAAAGTCCGCCATGTTGGATTTAGAATGACGTTACATAGCTAAAAATGAATTGTCATCCAAACTTAACGTTTCTACCAAATTTTTGCTCAATCGGAAGAATAAATGCTTTAAAATAGTTGCAAGATTTGACTCGTACATACATACATGCATACATACATTGCAAGTTAAATAAAAGCTTTTAAAAAAGCAATATAACTTGTCTATGCAATGTATCTCTCTGTACATTAAAAAAATCCATTTTGTTATTAAGATGTTGCATTCTTTTGTCTTTGTTATAACACTAAGTTTATTATAACATATATATCAGAATAATTCAAATTAATATAAGAAACATAGTTGCCCTCCACGGATCTGGCAACACCGCTGGGAGGTCATAAAGCCAAGATTATTTCTCATAAGTTATATATGAGAAATGGAGGTAACAGAGACTATAAATTTTATAAATAATATATGTAAAAATTAAAAACTAAAATCACTACCCTCTTTTGCAAAATGGGTTTGCGATGTCCCCCAGTACATATATAGAAAAATTATTTTTATTCTGACTAATGCTTTACGTGGTAACAGCGTATTAGGTATACATATATATATATAAAAAAGGAATTTTAACCAAAAAGGTTAGGAGTTAGTAGGTTGCAGTCAGTGGTTGTTTGGGGCCGTTAAGTAAAACTCTTTTGTTAGCCTAGCTTTCGGAAATCTTTATTCCTTCTTCAGGGCTTCTGTGTATATATATATATATATATATATATATATATATATATATATATATATATATATATATATATATATATAAATATAACAAAAAATAATAATTAAATAAATTTATCCAATAAGTTATTATTACTATATTATTATATACTATTTGAATTAGTATACAAATGTGGTTATAAAATATTAATAATTTATTATATAAAAGAAAAATACAAATGGAAACTATTTTAAAGCTTTTATATTTGTAACTTACTTGTACACCCTTGAAAAAGAAATAAACTATTTCGAAAGCTTGGTGATTCAAAAGAGATTTTCTAAGCCCAAATACAACTTTCATCCTTGTTGGGAATCATCACAACCGCTGTACATTGCTGACAACTTGACTATATTTTCTAGTCGCAGAGATTATGTTTATGTGTATATATGTATATATATATATATATATATATATATATATATATATATATATATATATATATATATATATATATATATATATATATATATATATATATATATATATATATATATATGTATTATATATTTAAAGCATCCTAAGTTCATATTATTGTTTATTTTAAAAGAATTTGCATATTATTATGTAATTAATATTGGCAAAATATTAATAATCATTAATATTTATATTTAAAAAAAAAACTAGCGCTATTAAATCATTGCTTTTGTCATATATTCGCTAAAATTATTCATGCAGTAAAGGAAACATTTATTTCTTTTTTCTTTCTTGGTCATATTTAGAAAAAAAAAACATTTTAGATTTAATATCATTTATTGTTTTTAATAAACCAACAAGTTTGTTTTAAAAACACAAATAACTAAAATAAATATACTTATTCTAAATAAAGCATAACAAGTTAATTCATAATAAATACCTAAACATCTGTAAGTCACGTAGTTAAAACTACTTTTTGGTTAATATATTGCACATTATTATCGGTATTTTACTTAGTTATTTTTCTTAATTTACCAAATATTTTAAATCCTTTTTATAAAAAATTACATGGATTTTTAAAATGAAAAATACTTTTATTTTAAATTATTAAATTATATATCAACTTGTTGTCGGATAAAAAATAAAGGAATGGTAGTAGCATTACCAGAATTTAAATAACCATTATAATACCTTTAAACAATCTAAATATTAAAAATTATTTACCTGCTTCATACAGTACATTACAATAAAAATGACCTACACTTCTGTTTCTGGTACAGTTTAAAAAAAAAAACCTAAGACACGTCAAAATTATATTTTAAGAGAACACAGTTTTGTGTAAAAATTTACTTTTCCAGGGTTATTCCTTCCCACCACCAACTCAAACGTCAAAAACTTTAAATAGGAAAGAGGGTCAAGTGTTACCTTATTCCAGGGTTTTAAAATTTCCCTTTAAAAGACTTTAGATTTTTAAAATCGGTTCAGTAGTTTTCGAAAAAATGTACCACATAATATACTTCTTCTCCCTAGCCCCTTTTTAAATTTTTAAAATATAAAAATAAAATTTTGATACATAGTAGTGTATTACCCAAAGGTGCATTATTTCATAATAATAAATAGTTGTTTACTGTTACTTCCGGTTTGGCCGGAAACGACCAAAACTTTATATTAAATGAGACACCTTGTATAATTTTATATATTTAAGTAGAAAAAGTCATATCAAGTATATTTACACTTCATTTGCTTTATTTTGTTTTTTTTAATATTTAAATACACTAATTAACCAACTTTTAGCTTTTTTGCCATAAGAAAACCTTTATTAAATTTTAAACTTATATCAAATTTTAATTTTTTAGGGCCACCAAACAATTATTTATTATTAAAAAAATTTACACATCAGGTTTTTGTGACACCGTAGCATATATATTAGTAAAAAGTACCAAAATCAACTACACTTAGAGAAATTATTACTTAATGTACAATAAGTACTTATGATTTATGTAAATATTTGCACTCTGGTAGGTCCCTTCTAAGTCGTCAATAATAATCTACCAGAAGTTTTGGATTCCATTACGATTAATAAGGCTTCTCAATTAAAGAAATGTCCGGATGGAACCTCTTACCTTGTTCGTCACTTATAGTACCTAAATTTGCGGAAAAATAAATTCAGAAGAGAGGCCAACATATATATTCCAAAGGAGATATTACACCACAAAGGTAAATATGACATTATTAGTTAATATTTTAGGTCTTTTTAATTTTTTCGCATTATGGTTTCCTAGAAAATTATGCAACACTCACAAAACATTCCCATGTGAGCTTTTCCTGATGATTTAGCTTTTCTGGAAAACTTTTATTCTCTTATTTTTATGATTCAAGTTATATACTAAATAGTTTAAATTACTTTGTGCCAACGATGCGATTCTTTAAAGTTTTCAGTTTAGAACTTGTGTCACTGCGTTCATATTCTATATGAGAATTTAAAACAAGTTTCACACTCGAATCCCGACGGTCCTGGTCGATTTGGAGGTTTCGACACTGGCAATTCATCACTATGTAGAATGGTTCTGTTAGCCGAAGACAAGTTTGGAAACTGAATAGTATGTTTGGGCTTCATTGTAATGCCTTTGCCTTTTAAGTTAAACAAAAATAGCAATCACTTACATGATCATATGGTTTCGTCAAAATCATTAGTATACTAAATAGCAAATGTCTAGGTTCTGGCTTTGTCCAACGTAATAGAAGTCTTGCACCCGTTACACAACATTTATGTGGGATCAAGAATTTATTTTGATGCTGCACAGAAAATCCAAATAGTCTAAACGCAATTATTCCAAAAATGGGGTAAAGTTTCGACGCCAAGATGCAAAAGTTGATTTTCCACACACATAACAAAAACTGTCCGGGTTGTAAAACACCTTCGTGTCATATCTACGATATAACTAACGAAAGTAAAATGTATGGTAATTGTTGCAATAGTTACACAGTATCCTAAATGAAGTTATTTAAAGAAAAAGTGTGATTAAAAAAATTATTAAATATTTATAATGAGCATACACCAACATAAACAAAAATTATCACAAAACTCGTATAACAAAAACAGTGTTTAATAGTGATATTACTTTAAAAAAATTTACCTACAATATGATAAAACAGTAAAGTTTGGACAAAGAAGTTACTGCAAAATAGATAGTTGCATTCATTTTTGGTCACTCCTTGGTCCCAAAATTTACAATTTTGTAAAATTAATGGCACTTTAAATCAAAAATTAAAAATTTTGCAGTTTAGACGTTGAAGTAAAGCAAATAGTGGTTTATTTCACTCAGAATGACATTTCCTATTAAAATAATTAAAAATATATTAGGAAAAAATAAAATAGAAAAGGTAAGGTTTTTCCGGCTAAACTGAAAGTAATAGAAATCAACAAAATTCAATAATATATAATATAGACTCTGATGGTACACCTGAGCACCAAATATAACACAAGCCCATAAAAAAGTCAAGACCCAGAGGGTAGACCCCATTGGTTGTTGGTATTTTGAGGGCTAAAACGATATATGATAATAAAAATAAATTTTTACCGTCCAATTTTTCCCCACCATCCTCCAGGGGATAAAATGTAACCTATTATTAAAATTCGTATGCATTTCTACATATTTGGGTGCTCTAAAACTGATCGTGACAAATAAAAATAATTTCGACCTCATGGTTACCTTCTAGACCGCCCCAAAACCTCCCCAGAGTGATAAAATGTAACAAGGAAATTACTATCCAGCACTGTATTTTTTCAGTGTACGTTACAAAAATTTAGAATGCCTAAAATAGTTTTATTAAAAGACTTCACCTTTAGAGACCACTATAATACTACTTCCTGTTTAACCGGAAATGCTGTAAAATTTGAACTTTTAAGTATGATAACCCTGGTAATTTTAATTGACCACCCTATATATTATATGTATATAAAACCTATAATATACCCATAATCTATCATTTTTAGTTTTAGAGAAACGGAGTTTGAAAAAGTCTGAACGACCTCACAATAAACAGTTTCATTGATATTGTATCGCCGTCTGAACCTTTTCAAATTATGTTTTCTCTAAAACTAAAGAGATAGGTTATGGGTATATTTTAGGTTTTCATATCAGGAATAACTAAAAAATTTAAATTTTAAAAATATATAAGGTGTTCCATTAAAATTACCAGGGATATCATACTTTGAAGATTAAATTTTACAGCACTTCCGGTTAAACAGAAAGTAGTATTATATTGGTCTCTAAAGGTAGAGTCTTTTAAAAGAACTATTTTAACCATTTTAAATTTTTACAGTTCATTTGTTTTTCCATAAAACTGCATATTTTGCTGTGGTTTTGGATATTATCAAACGCCAGTTTCTCCAAAACCAAAAAGTTAGGTAACGGTTATATTTAAGGTTTTATATTATGAATGACTTGTAGAATTTAAATCCTAAAAATATTTAGGGTGTTCCATTTAAAATATCAAAGTTTATATCACTTTCGGTTAAACCGGAGTAATACACAATTATGTCTAAAATTGACATCCGGTGATATAATATAACGTCCCTTAATTTAAAAAACATTACGGTTGCACTGAAGTAAATATTTGCTGGAAAGTAATTTTGTTGTTACATTTTATCTCCGGCGGTCTAGAAGGTGACACTGAGGTTGAAATTACTCCTATTCGTCACGATCGGTTTTAGTGCACCCAATCACGTAGGAATGCATATAAATTTTGATTTTTTTATAATAAGTTACATTTTACCCCCTGGGGTTTTTTTCGCCCTTTCGGGGTCATCCCACCCAGGCTCGACGACCGCCCCCTAGGTGGTGCACTGCAGCCTGAAGGCTTATTGTACCTTGACCCCTACTCCTTCCCATTCACACACCATTCATTCCATAACTTGGATGGTTGTTGCTCGGTCCGTTCGTTCACCCCCGAGCAGAAAACCGCGTGCCGTTGCCCAAAACCGACAACGCCGGTCACCCATCCAAGTTATGGGCGCGCACTTCACTGCTTAACTCCGGAGATCGACGCTGCCGATACAACCGGAGCAGCCACAACGCGCCTTGGGGAGGAGGGTCGTGGGAGAAAAATAGAACTGTTAAAATTAATTTTTATTATTATATATCGTTTTAGCACCCTAAATAACCAAGAACTAGTGTGGTCTACCCTCTGGTTCTTGACTTTTTATGGGCTTGTGTTACTTTTATATTTTTAAAAATAAATAAGTTACAGAGGCTAGCGGCAAAGGGTATTTAGAGTACATTTTCTTGAAAACAACTTAACAGATTTTAAAAACCCAAGTCTTTTAAAGAGAGATTTAAAACTCTTTCAGGTAAAGATTACTGTACCCTATTTGCCATTTGAATTTATTAAGGTTTGTGTTGGTCGGGCGAGAGAATAACCCTATACAAGTATATTTTGACATAGAAATGGGTCTTTCTAAAAAAATCAACGTGTGTCAGGTTTTTTTTTATAAGTTTACGAACACAATTATAAAGGGTGTATTATTTTAAATATAATGCACTTTTTAATGAGTTTGTTAATTAAATATTTTACTGATAGAGTTAATAATAATGTAGATTTTCTTGGAGTGTGCACATAAAATATAACGCACAATTTTCGCTTTATATTTACCAACAATAGTTAAGCTCCCTATACTTAGATTGGCTGTAATAATAATACGTAAAATTGAAAGCATTTCTTATAAAGCATACCTAATTTTCATTTAAATCAGTTAGCGCCCCACTTCGAGTAACTATATTTTGATCGGCCAGGGAAAAAAATATTATTATTTTTTTCTAGGAAAGCAGTAAATTAGTTGAAACATTTCTTTACCCCTGTTAAAAAAAAGGCATATAATAAAATAATGGTTACTAAGATTAAAAAAAAAAATACCAAGCCTACAAAAGACTAAAATCAGTCCATTCTTTTTTAATTTCTGTAAAATACTCTTACAAGTATGTCTGTAATAATGTTTTATACGCTATTTGAAATTTTAGTATAATATATGTTTTGTAACTTTTATAATTTATTTTAAAAAAAGTCCATAATAGGTAAAATTCAAATATAAAGACAACTAAGGGTCTTGCAGTAAATTGCTTAAAACGAAACGAGGCATTTTTGGTGACATTGAATTTAACCTTAAAAGTGGTGTTTTGGATATTTTTGTTACCAAAATTTAAAGCATAACCATATCTAATTCTTCTAGCATATCGAGTGTACCCATCATTTAAAACTCTTTGATAAAACCTCGTCAAATCGCCGTTTTGTGCATTAAATGGTAACAATTCTTGTTGTGGTGGCAAATATAAGTTTTCGTAACTAGTTCTTGGTAACCGTGAATTAAATTTTCTAATATTGCCGTTTTGGGAAGAAAAATTGTTTAAGCCCAAACTCGTTTTTGGTTTTTTGTTTGATATAAAAGTATTGGGTATAATGGGCTGAGTAATTAGATTCTTAGTTTTGGGTCTTATAGGTTTTAAATCCAGTCTCAACAATAGGTTTAGATACAGCGTTAGTAGCAGACTCGTAATAATCTGCCAAGTACTTATCTAGTTCTTGCTGAGATAACTCGTGACTCGGTTGTACACTATTATCCTTGGGCGATGTTTCTTTTGGTTTTATTACTTGGTTAGTTTTGGAATTATAATGAATGTCTTCTTCTATAACGGCATCGTCGGTTAAGTTGAGCTCTACTGGTTCCACTGACTGGATTTCTAGGGGAACTATCTTTTCACCTGAATCTTTTAAGCGATTTAATCCGATTGGTAATCGTGTTACAAACTGTAGAGTTTTATGATCTTCTTTAACACTTAATACAGGTTTTTGTACCTATATTTTGACTTAATGGTTACTCGTTGGGATTCCTCAGCCTCTGCTACCTCTGCAGGTTTGGCATAGGTAAAATCATCGGAGTCAATTTCCTGGGGTATACTTTCTGGCTGCGCAGTATCTGTAGCAAAAAAAAGTTTTTAAAGAAAAACCTATTTTTAGAAAGAAAAAAAAATATTAATAAATTATAAAATTTAAATAAAAATAAAATTCCTTAAATAAACTTTCTGTTATAATTGGTAAATAATAATTACTTAATTTAACTCTTTATATATATATATATATATATATATATATATATATATATATATATATATATATATATATAAATATATATATATATATATAAATATATATATATATATATATATATATATATATATATATATATATATATATATATATATATATATATATATATATATCTATATATATATATATATATATATATATATATATATATATATATATATATATAAATATATATATATATATAATAAAAAAGTCATATTTTATAAAAAGTGCTAATACAAAAATATAATTCAGAAAGAAAAAATGTTGAGGCCTCGCAAAAACTTAAAAAACATTATTTTTCTTCAAAAGTAAACTACCTTTATTTTACATTTTAAGGCAAAATTTCATTGGAATTTATTTAGTACTATAAAGTGTGAGATCGAGAAAAACAGTTATTCAAAATTGTATTTAACTTCATACTTTAGCGAAAACGCATTGATCACATTCGTTTGCAGCTGTTTCGAGGAAACAGATCTTTAAAATGCAAGCTATAGGTTTTTAAGGTCATTTGATTATGAATATTTAAAATAAATAATTTTTAATAACTCAAAAATTAGTTCCATAAAAGTTTTTGATTCTTCTGTAACATCAATAGTCATTTAAATGCTATTTTAAATAAATTTTCTAAACAGAAATGACTCTTGGGGCAAAATCATGTTTTAAGTTTTGTGAACCATGTATACATTTTTTTTTATCAAAAACAACTTTTTGTCGAAAAATTATTTTTTAATCCTTTGTTTTCTTGTAAACTCCATTTGTGGACAGTCTATGAAAAATGTATTTCCTAAAATAATTCAATATTAATTTCAATAATTTATTGACATACCATCGTTAAAATTTTTAGCATATTCGTATTGCACCTGATGGTTCTCCAAACGGTCATAATTAGGTTTTGGCGATAAAACAACATTACTATGACTTATGCCTTCTTTTGATTCAGTTGTAATATGTCGTAGTGGACCACTTTTTTAACTATTGCATTAAAACCGTTTTTATCGTCTGCTGTGTAGTCAACTGTCCTTATGGATCCATCTGGCTCTACTAATGAATATTGACCTTTTATAGACTCGCCGTCCTTTTTTTCCCACTGGTGTTTATAGTCACCAGTGTGAGGATCTTTAACACCGTAACTGAAACTGTAGTCTGTTGGTTTCTAAAATATAAAATAAAAATAAAATATTTGCAGAAACTTTATGGAAATTATTACCACTTATATGAATACCTGTTATTTTTTTTTGTTGCCTAATTTTATTACTGCACACACTAAAAAAAATTTAGTAAGTATTGGCTATTACCTAGGATCAAAAATTAACAGGATAACACTTGAAAGTTAGTTATCTGGTAAAAATTATCCATAACTTAACGTCTGAACAAAAAAAAAAAAAAAAAAGGTAATCACACAGGACAACTAATGGTAACCTAAAATTACCGTGAAATTGCACTGAATAAATATTTTAAGATGAAACTTTTTTGCATATATTTAACTTTAAATCAAATTTTGATGATTTTTGACCCTTGACTTATTAGTACTAGTGTCTGGGCAAGGAATGAAGTGGACTTCATAATAAGAACACTTTTAAAGATATGTTCTCCATTGGTTCGGCCGATTCATTTAATTTATTTATAGTATTTATTTGGGTACACGCCAAATCTTATGGTACCATTAAATAAAAACTCTTTTAAAACCTTTTTAGGGGTTTTACTTGACGAGTCTTCCACTAATATTCATACCGGCATATATCAAAACCGGTGCCTTAAACCAGTCTGCCAATGTAAAATGTTTCGGGTATCGGACTGAGCAAACGTGACACCTTTTTTGTCGGCAAAGTTTACCACAATGTTTTATATGCATTTTTAAATATTGTGCAAAAAATGGTAAGAGTTACAGTTAAGGAACCATAAGGCTAAAACACATGTTTTGGGTATCGAACTAGACGAGTTTCGTGAATGTAACACTTTCGATTTCGGCACAATGCTTAAAAATTGCATGTGAAAGATTCTAGTTAACTTGTCCGACAAAAATAAAAGTGACGCGTTTGTTTAATCCGACACCCGAAACATTTGACATTGACAGGCTGGGTTAAAGCGCCTCTTCCATATATGGCGGTATGAACATTCGTGGTAGACTCGTTAAAAGCAAAACCTCTAAGAAGGTTTTATAAAGTCCATTTTATTACTGCTCCAGGCACTATACTATTATAATACAATTTTTTTACTTCTGGAATAAAAAAGGGTGGTTTTCAGTTAAATAGTCAATTTGACCTTTTTATTAATTCGACAATTAAGGTGAAGTCCAAGGTTTACTATGAGATGCTTTGTTTTAGGCTTTTTATTTAAGGATTTTTTTCTGTCCTTAGTTTTTATGATGTGTAGTCATTTTTGTTATTTTGAACAGTATAAATCACCTGACCAAAGGATTCAGGAGCATGAATTAAAAACTTGGATGGCAAGGCAACTACTTAGATTTCTGTGTTCGTGCCATTAGAAATATGTACACTTAAAAAACAGAACCGACCGTATGATTCCCAAAATATTGAAAAGCTTTATCACATACAGTGTACCTACATACACGAAAGAGTTGAGGTAAAAGGTTAAAAAGTAGTTTACTTACACTTAGATCATAACAATTACCAATGTGAATATATTTGGTTTTTATATCTTTTTATTGACCAAGAGACATAAAGGGTTTAATAATACATTTCCTAAATTTTTTAATAGTTTCTTCAAATTCGATAAGATTAGAAACTTCTTGTGTCTTTTACGTTACTTTAATACGGTATCGCTATAAATCCGGTATTTTAAATTAAGTTTAGTGTTTTCGAGGTGGAGGTGGAATCCGCTATACGCTATTTTTGTTTACTTTTTAATTTCTATTAATTTAACCTCGCTTAAAACATCAAAAATTAAATCAAAGTGATTAAACTCAAACAAAACTTCTATGCAAGATCTATACGGGCCAACATAGAACTAGTTTTGACAACTTTGACGTTAAATAGCGTTACGGTAAGTATTCCGCTAACGGACTCCAATAACGCTAATACCGTAAAAACTGTCATAATTGTCAAATAGCATTAATGTAGGCGAAATGTAGTCAGCACGTTATGAGAAACGCTAGATATAAATTTTGTCATTTCTAGAATTAAAGGTCGTTTTTCTTTTCTTGTTTATACTCATTGATTAACATAGGAAATAATACCTAGGAAGAGTAAACACCTTAACATCATTTACATTTACTAAGTTTACATAAACGCCTTAATGCGCATTTACCAAATGCCAATTTAAATAAAATGCATGTGTAAACTATTTAAACCATTTTAAAAATTAGCCGGGGCACAGACGGTCATGCAAAACTATCAGATTTGCATGAAAAGTTCATTTATTTTACAATACATCAGGCATATTTGGGTGCTGGCATTGGCTTGAAAATGTGACAATTTTGCATAACGGTCTACAGCCCGGTTTAGTAGTCTTAGTTACTTACGTCATATTCTGGAGCATAATTGTGTATGACACCGGCCCGCGCTAAAGTTGCTGTTAGGGTTAGCCACGCCGTTGCCTTTAAAATGAAACATGTTTATTTTAAACAAACATATTTGTTGCTTTTAGTTTAAAAAAATGTTTTTTTACACTATTTTTACAAAATATTTTGAAACAAAATGTCTAAAGTACTCTTGCTCTGCTAAATTAAAAGTTTGGTTAATAACAAAAATAAAACCAATTTAAGTTTATACATATTTAACACTATTTAGTTGCAAAATTACTTTTACGTTATGGTTTGATTTCAGTTAATAATGCACAGCAAATAAATGCTTTAATAGTATTACCTTTTAAATTCTGATAACCAATCATTTTAATGTTTAATTTTGGTTATTTAAAACGAAGAAAGCCAATAAAAAATGTAATTACCCCCAGGTTATGTTTAAAATTATATAGGTATCCTAAAACATTGTTTTAAAGTTTACTGTGACATTTAAAGATACTTTTTCGGAAATGAACTGAAAAGATGTTCATAGCATATTATGTTATATTCGATGAATGACGGACATATCGTCGGCAATATCACAAAGTGGCGTATCTCAGAAAAAATTGTATAATTGTCTACAGTCGATATTACTGCTTAAAAAAATTTGTTCCTCATTATTACAAGTTGGCATACGTTAGATTTTGATCGCTAAACAAAAAAAATTCGAGCAAAAGAATACCTAAAAAGCACTCTTGTGAATGAGAATGATGATACGCCAGTTCGTGATATTGACGACGACATTACAAATACAGGGTGTTATGGAAATACTTTAATATATAAAAATTCCAAGATCCTGACGTAAAATTAAATTGAATAAAAATAGTTAAAATAGCGGACCACCATAAATTACTAAAATATTTGATCCTAAAATGTCAAAGTCACATCTAGTCAAATTACATACTCGCCACTGTCAGCGATCTCTTTAAATCCTTGGTTTTGATGTTATTAATATAATACACATTTCTTATTTCCCCAATAAAAATCACATTATTTACCTGTTAAAAAAACATTAAACCTATTACAAGTTATTCGTACCCGCACCAAAAGTTAAAATAAAAACAATTCCGCACAAAAAATTAAGTTGCAAATGGCAAATACAACAATACCGGACATTACCAAAAGAATACTTTACAGGTACGTTACTTGCAGGTTTATTCTTTCGGTAACAAAGAGACGTAATTAATTATCTAATATTAAAAATAAAATTTGCACCTAATACCCACAAAATTATTTTTTTTGTACTTTGTAACCTAAAATTTAATCTGTACCTTCAATCAGATGGCTGTTATTTCCCGTGGTCTGTCCGACTTTGCCACGTTTTAACTTATCTCAATCTGAACGTTTCGGTAAAAACAGCTATTCTTTTACAAAATATTACGTTACTTTTAAGGTACTTATTTGATTTTTACCCAGTTGTATTTAATTAATGTGTAATACTGTTATAAAAAAAAACTAAATAAGATGGTTTAACAACTTCAAGTTCTTGGAACTTTTTGTGGCAAATATATGAATTTTTATCTTTGTAATTGTATAAAATAAAGTTTATGCTGCAAAGTGTTTAGTAATTTAAATCATGGTGTAAAAAGAAGATTACGTAACAAATAGCATTTTTGGTTGTGTTTAGAAACGACTGAAAGACATTTTATAATTTATTCATAGTTTTAAACGTATAAAAACGATAAAAACAATAAATTTTACTTTTGTTATTTTGTCACATATTTTATATTGCTTTTTATAGTTACTGCAGCTCTCTCGACATACTATGTCATTTTCAACGACTTTTGAAAGTGAATGAATTACAAAAAGTGCATAAATTTATACCTATACCGTAAATTTAACATCTGGTTTATCCTTACAAATTGTTAGGTCCTATCTCTATTGTTACAAGTACTGCTATAATAAACTTTTACAGTTAGTCGAAAATATTAAACACTGGGAATTTTATGTCTGTTTGCAGATTAAAAGATTTACATTACTATTTTTATTGTGCTTTATAAATTCTCATGTTCTCTAATATATCTAATTTTTTACTTTTTTGTTCTAAGTGTAAAATTTTAATCTATCTATATTAGGAAAAGAATGACCAGAGTCTAGAAAATTGCTGGAAAAATTTGAATTTCTTTGCCCATCCAAATGATGAAAGTAGTGTTCTTTAAATCTTTTTTCGAAGCTTCGTCTGTTTGTCCTATGTAGCAACTATTGCACTCTGAACATTCTAGCTTATAAACTCCAGATTTTTATGTTTATTAATCTTGTCTTACGTTAAAAAGGTGGTTGGATAATTTTGCGATGGTTTAAATGCTATTTTTCTATATTATTTTTACTTTTAAAATATTTGCTATTTGTCAGATATAGGTCCAAAATATGTATGGGTTGTGTATTTTTTGTCCGGTTGATGCTTTTATTTTTGGGTATATTTCATTTATGGTATTTAATTTCTGTTTTTGTTCATTAGGTTATTAATGTGTTTAATTTGTGGTTGTTATTTATGGCAATCGATCTGATGGTATTTAGTTCTTGTTTAATTTGTCCTGTTCCAGTGGGATTGGCAAAGGCTTGCGAAACTACAGATCTATATGCTAAAAGTTTGTATTGTTTGGGTGATTAGGAGTTACTAGAATGGTTGTATCTGAAAATGGGTTTTCTATAATATCAAATTTCAATTATTATCAAATTTTGTTATGCTTATATCTAAGAAATTATTACAGTTATTTTCTTTTTCTACTGTAAATTTTATTTTTGAATGAATGGAATTTAGGTGGTTTATTGTGTTGTAGCTCATCAGTTCCGGTAGCTAAATAAGGATATCATCCACTTATCTATACCAAAAATGTATGTGTTCAGTAAAAGGTGTATTTAAAAATTTATTTTTAAATACCATAAGTAAAATATACCCAAAAAATAAAAGCATCCACCCCGGACAAAAATACACAACTCTTTACATATTTTGGACCTATATCCGACAAAATAGCAACATTTTGGCAAAATAATATGAAAATAGCATTTAAACCATCGCAAAATTATCCAGTCCACCTTTTAACGTAAAAGACAAGATTAATAAACATAAAAATCTGGAGTTTATAAGCTAGAATGTTCAGAGGCAATAGTTGCTACATAGGACAAACACAAGCTTCGAAAAAGATTAAAGAACACTACTCATCATTTAGATTAGGCAAAAGAAATTCAAATTTTTTCAAACCATTTTCTAGACTCTGGTCATTCTTTCATTGTTAGTATAAAAATTTTACACTTTAGAACAAAAAAGTAAAAAATTTAATATATTAGAAAACATAGAAATTTATAAACACAATAAAAATAGTAATGTAAATCTTCTTAATCTTGCAAACAGACATAAAAATTTAATTATTTAATATTTTTCTGACTAACTGTAAAGTTTATTATAGCAGTATACTTGTAAATAATAGAGAGATAGGACCTAACAATTGTAAAGGATAAACCAGATGTTAAATTTATGATATAAGGTATATAAATTTATGCACTTTTTTGTAATTCATTCACTTTCAAAAAGTCGTTTGAAAATGACATAGTATGTCGAAACTGCAGTAACGCAAAAAGCAATATAAAATATGTGACAAAATAACAAAGTAAAATTTGTGCTTTATTACATTCTACGTAAAACGTATTGTCACAAAGTAACGGACTACTCAATAGATTCTGTATAAAATGATGTTTGGCAACATCGCAGAGAAGTTGTGAGTTCTCAACAGCTGTAAATATTCTAAATAATGAAGATTAACCCGAGCAGGGGAGTTGCAGACATGTGGAAAAAAGTTGTTTTTGTAAAATTTAAAAAATATTTGTATTTAACAAAAAAATGTATTAAGTTTGTCTCTACACTACCCAAGGAGTCACCAATTTCAATATATTAAAAATAGTTCCATAACAGGCTGTATAATAAATTCAAAATATTAAATTTAGAAACAATAACTTTAATTATATTGAGTTATAAAATTTAATATAAACATTTTTTTATTTAAAACAGTTCTAAATTTGTGTAAATAAAATATTTTTTTCTTCTCCTGTCCCTCTGTAGATTTAAGAAATAATTTACACGAGACGTTATCTAAAGGTTTTAATAACATTATTTAAATAATGGTTGAGGGAACGTTTGTCTAAAAATTGATTTTTTAACGATAGATATATTTAATGTTGTAAAGTGGACATAACATTAAGTTATTTAGGATTTGCCGAGTTAAGTTTTACTTATAAATGATTTAAACAATTGTTGCGGCACTGTGTTAAGTTTATTATAGGAAAAAAAAATAAAATAAAAATATGTTCTCTTTAAGTATGTTATAAGGTTATTAAGGCTAATAAAAACTGAAAGAACTACTAGCAATTCTAGGATATTTTAGATATAGGTTTTAAATGCGACGTATTGTCATTATCAACTTTTTTTATTTTAAAATGATACATAAAATGGCTTTTAAAAGCGTCCATATTTAACTGACTTTATATCTTTTGTATTCATTTTCAAAATCTTAATGGTCACCCTTGAATTTGGGATACACTGCACAGGAGCCATTTAAATCTGTACCCGGTGGCAGTTGGCCAAATGGTGCCCAGTCCGGCACTGCTAGAATTTTGGAAATATGTTACCAATTTTTTTTTATTCTCATTGTTTTAAATTATTTTACAAAAAACTACTCTGTGTTGTCTTATTTTTTCACAAAATTTTGGGACTAAGTTTTAAATAAAAAAACTTTAAAAATACCAAAAACAATTATTTAATTAAACAGTAATAATAAATTAACGAACACATTCACTTTAAAAACATTTTTTCTTTCTTTCTGCTGTTAGTAAACTTGACACACAGTCTACGGTAACCTACCTGAAGAATCTCCATTTTCAAGTTCAAAGAAATTCACTAAACTACTAACTACTTTCACGCACTGCCACAGGTGAATCTTCACCTTTACTTATAATCTTAAGATCATCCCTACTTTGTAAGATTTTAAAACAAGAGATTTCTTTAAAAAATATAAATACTGTTTAAATTAAAACTAACATTATTTTACCGTTGTTTTTTAAATAATCAAAATGACGTTATATAGTATACGCCAGAAATATACGACTAACATTAAATTCATTATAAAATTAAGTATAACTTTAACGTTATTTTCTACTCAATTATTATTTATTTTTAATTAAAAGCATTTTACAGGGGATTACGAACTTAACGACAAAATATAATTTATTAGTATGGGCCCTAAGTATTAAGAGGAAATCATTTTACAGTCTGATCACTTCCGTAGTATATAAAAAGATAAAATTATTAAAGATATAATGTATTTAATAAAGAAAACAAGACAAACAAACAACACGTTTACCAGTCATACTGCTTATTTTTTAAAAAGTGACACATAACATAAACTACTCTCTGCCTATGTAGAAATGTTTATTTACATTTTCCTGAAAATAATTTATGATGGCATAAATAACTTTCTTCTACTACCAATTCGGAAAATTGATGTTTTCTCTGTGGGGAGGGCACATTTTCTACACTTCTTGCCAAAGTAACAAAAACTAGAATGTATACATAGCAAATTTAAAGATAAAATAGTAATAAACACCAAAAAGAAAAATTCAAACCATATAAAATTCATTTGTTACAAGAATTGAGTGAAGACGATTTTAATCGTAGAATTCAGTTTTGCGAAATCATTATGGATAAATTGAATAAAAATGTCAACTTTGTTAACCACATTTAACATTCTAATGAATCAACGTTTTGTTTAAAAGGGCACGTAAGTCGACACAACTGTAGATATTGGTCAGACGAAAACTCACATTGGATGGGACAAGTTCATACCCAACGACCACAAAAAAACAATGTTTGGTGTGGCATTATTGGTGGAAACGTTATAGGACTCTATTTTATACATAAAAATTTAAACTCTAAACGATATTTATTACTTTTACAAGAGAATACTGTTCCACAGCTTAGGCGATTATTCCCAAACCATTAATTCCTAATTTACGGGGTAAACAAATATGGTTTCAACAAGATGGGGCTCCTCCATATTTTGGACGAATGGTGAGGGAATATCTAAAGAAACTTTTCCTGGTAAATGGATTGGACGCAGAGGTGCAATTAAATGACCTGCTAGATCTCTTAATATGGCCCCTCTTGATTTTTTTCCTTTGGGGCCATATTAAAGGCTAAGTGTACAAAAATAGGCCACACAATATCAAAGATTGGCAACACAAAATAATGCATAAAATTTGCAGTATTGCTCTCAATATCCTCTTGGATTCGCTACAAAATTTTGTTCAACGAATTTAATACTGCCAGGAGGTAAACGGTGGACCAATTAAGCACCTTATTAAATAGGATTTTACATTGTTGTTTACTAAAAACTATTTTTTTATTATTGTTTTTATATATGTTTTAAAACGATATTCGAAACTCGATATATCGAAAGCGGTTTAGATTAGGTATGTAGTAAGCTTTTTCATTTTTTTTTGGATCTTGTAAATAATTGAAATATTACATAATATACAGAGGGTTCCATTTAAAATAAGATAACTTTGTTCTTTCATGTCTTTTTACTGATCCTGTATACTTAGTTTATGTTCAATGTTATGGATTGTTAAAAACCCTAAAAATTCTGTATTTAACATTCTTCGCTAGCTATCTTACTTTAGCAAATAATCGACCGTTTCCATACATAGAAGCGACCCTGTATAATTATATGTTTTTAATTTTGAGTTAGGCCAAAAAAGTACAGGGGTATCCCATTTGGTTGCAACTAAAGGGTATCTTAGTTATTAAGAAAGTTAGAAACTTGCGGTTCTCGATTGCTTAGATAATATAGTGTGTTTATTCTTGATAGTTTCTTTTCTTGGGATACAGGAAGCTGAATTTAGTACTTCTCACATATTAATCAGTAGCCGTAATTGGTAATAATCGTTGAGTGAGGCAAAAAGTTGTTAGTGTGGTGCTATATCTTG
Organism: Listronotus bonariensis; assembly: GCA_014170235.1. NCBI lineage: Eukaryota > Metazoa > Arthropoda > Insecta > Coleoptera > Curculionidae > Listronotus > Listronotus bonariensis. The sequence goes on along the minus strand of JACEGR010006504.1, from coordinate 12,732 downwards.
TTTAATCATATTTATAATATTATATAGAAAATATACGTTTTTATTAGGTACTAGGTATGTTCTTAAAAAATATATATGTATTTGATAGAACTACATCTACTTTTGTCCGTTTTAAATAAAATCAGTTTGCTTATTGGCTCATTTACTAATAATTTTTAAAAATATTTAATTTCTAAAAGGTTGTAGAAAATAAGGTTAGCATTTTGCGGCGATATCTTTTGACATTATTTTTGTTAGGCCTTTATTTGTAGATTATTATTTTAATCATCTTTACTTGCGATTATTTGCTACCCTGGAAAAAATATGTATTTTTTTTGCAGATATGCGCTATTTTAATAAAGAACACCTTTGAGAATTGATGGTTGTAAGGAAGGCGATTAAAGCGACCAGTTTCGAAAATGTTTAATAACCCAACAAGATCGAAAATATACATTAACTCACCTAATGAACCAGATATGTGACAAAAATTGGTCGCCTCTGTTCAATTTTGTAGAAAGATGGTGCCAGGCAGCACAAAACAAGGGGTGCATGTTCAAAATAAAGAATTCTGTCTTGCTTGGAAAAACAGATTGTGCATTGTATTTGATTTATCTACACCGTCAACATCTCCTTGTGGACCCAGGTTATCATTTTCAGGAAAAATCGGAAAAAAACTAAGAAGCAACCGCAATTGTCTAATAAGACACATCATTAATAATAAAGCTGCGGCTATAGCGGCGCCACATAGGCTACACGATTTAGCATCACTTTCCAAAGAAGTGGATGAAAGTCTTTGCCAGCTAGCAAAAATAATAAAACGCTAAGCTCCATAAAAACCTTAAATATTCTATCATGCCGGGTTTATTTTTAGACGAATCAAATTTAAACAAGCAGCAATAACATAATATCGATATATGTTATTTCATACAATCATAATTATAACAGGTGCCTGGTAATTAATAATTTACATAAATTAGAGATCTCCCTATGCCATATTATTAAGATCTAACCAAAGATCCACATCCAAAGTTAGTAATGGTCGAAAATATAGGGCATCAAAGGAAAACATATTTTAATTTATTTCTGATGGAGTGTTTGATACTTTTGAATATTGTTATAAACACGGTATCCAAGAGTTTTTTTGACATTTAGCTTTTAAGATCAGGTATCAGGTAACTTTGTAAAGCAGGGATACCCTACACCACTTGGAATTTCTATAGAAAATAGCGTTTATTGTTATCTGTAATGTACCCATCTAAGACTTAATTAGTACGATATACTTGTACAAACAAAGGAAAATTTGTAAGAATCTCTATAAGCAACAGTTTCCGAAAATATTTGCTCAAACTTGTTTAGTTCAACTGAAACCACAACTGCCACATCATATACAATGAATAATGTCGGCCTATTTGGCAAATATGTCGAAAACGGTTGCTCAGAGCCATTATTATAGCATAACCTATTTTGTGTGAAAGCATAGAGAGTTTGAGAGGTTATCAGATAGTGATGATAAGAGCGGCACAAAAAAGCTGTGCATTTTTAGTAGAAATTCCTGAAGTAAGGGTAGGTATGTATAAGCCCTCCATTTATACATAATTTTGCACCCCTTATTTTGCAATTCCGTTGTGGTTAACTTTATTCTGAGACTGCGCAGTAACGCAAACATGATCCGTTATCGTTATTAACCATACCGGACTCCTTTAATTACGGATGAATACCGAAGAGCTTATCGTTATCTTTATCGTTATTGGTAAACTGCGTGGTTTGCCAAATTGTAAAATTTTTAATATCGATTATTTAAGAGGTTGAAATTTTAATACCGTATTAATTAAAATATTATTGATACATAACGAATAATTAGCGAAAAATTCATAGCAGTAAGAAAAATAAAATAGTGTAAAGAAATTAAAACGGACTTGCATTTTTAAGGATGTTTTAAATCAGTAATTAATTTACATGTTACAATCTGGCACATTTGCTTATACTGTATTGTTTACATCTACTTTAAAAAACAAAATCAAGGAACTGTTTGCATATATTAAAAAATCAATATATAACTTATGGAGAATAAAGTAAATACTGATTTTTCGCAAACTTTAAAATCGGCGAACCACAGGCAAAAATAAGGTTATGGGTCGAAAGCGCAGACGCAAGATAAATTTCTTAAAAGAGGTTGCAAAATCTCTGTCTAAAACTGCTGCCGTAATCGTTATGTTTAATAACGATAACCATAGGAGGCCAAAAATAGTCTATTTTGGGAATTTTAAAAATATACATTTTTTGGGAAATTTAAATTTAATTGGGTTACTTAACATTGGGAAATTTGGGACATAAAACAATACGTGAGGTGTCAAGGGTTTAGAAAGTATAAAATCAAAACAATTTTCTAGGTTACTCTTATAATAATAAAACAAAAACATTAAACAAGCTGAGGTTGCCTAGAAATGCAAAAACAAATACTGGAAAAATTTGATATTTAAAGAAGAAAGAAAGAAATTAAGAGGATTGTTTTATCAGATAACAAGCAGTTAGTGAAGTAAAGTATAAAGTTAAAGTTAGCGTTCCTGTACGTGCAGACTCTCTAGCGGGAGTATGCCCGTACTAAATTTAGTTAATCAAATAAGTTAAGTTGGTTTTTAAAATGCAAAGTTAGTTTTGATGGTCCACCGGTCTCATGGTCCCAAGAAGATAGTTCCATATGGCACAGGTCGGCCTCGGGCGACGTCAAGCGCGACCTCATATATGTACGTCAAACGTTCTACGTCACATAGTGGTTGGGAGGCGCCCCCGTTCCCAGGGACCCTGTGAAACGCTCGAGCATGCGTGGTGCCGTGCACCCGCCCCAGTTCCAGTGCCCTTTGCGTGAAGCGACAGGAACGCTCGCTCATGGTACGCCCTCTCCCAACACCTCCCAGTTTATTTGTGGAAGAATAATACCATATATATGGTAAAGGCGTCCCGCTCTCTGGAGAAGAAATGTGTGTGAAAGGACGAGAAAATGGGGGAAAAATAAGGCTGCGTAGCGTAGCTGCAAGGAGGTGAAAGCAGCGTAGCTACTGTAAGAAAAGGAAGGCAAGGTATATCTTCTCAGAGGTTTGAACATGGCACAAATGGAGTTGAGCCAGAGTTGTTGGAAGAAGAATATTTATTTGCGTTGAAGTTATTGTGTTACGTCGAAGACGGAGTTTAGAAGCAGCATGAGGCTGCATTAGCACTGAAGCCGCAGCTCTAGTATGGGGAAGAGCTCTGAAGTATGGTCTTGAATGGTGGGTATAAGATGTAGTTAGGCCCTGAGAAAGCTCAGATACGGGTAAACTACACGCGGCTGCAGCAACCTGATGCAGAAGAAGAAAATGGAGTGGAAAGGCGGACAATGGTATGTGTGAGAAGAAGTAATGGGACACTGATCAATGGAACATCACCATCAAGGACATGGACAGGGACAGGCAAGGTGGACAACAGTACAATTCAACAAAGAATGGACAATCTAGAACATTATGGTATTTGTAAAGTGTTTAGGTAAATCTGTAATGCTTTTTAATTAATGGTATTTTTTTTTGTTGTTGTTTACTTATTGTCTATTATTATATTGATAAAAATAATGATTTAATATGCAGAGAAAAGTAGCCTAAAAGTAAACTTTGATAATAACTCTTTTTTAACCCACCGTATATGTAATATTAAGTTATGAAAGGGTCATTGTTTTAATGATATACAATTTACGGTCAAGGTCGTAACAATTTCTAATAATGCTGAGCTAGCTAGTTTTAAAGAATCATATTTTGTTTACCAAGTCGGGTGTTTTGTTTTACATATGTAGTAAAGTTAATGAGGAATAATACTATGTATTTAAAGTGTTTTGATATAGGAGGTATAGAATTTAGGCCACTTTTCTCTAAAAATAATCTTAACCGTTACAACTATATTTAAATAAAACCACTTGAGAAAATCCCAAATTTAGAAATTATTCAGTTAACAATGGAAAAATTTAACTTTTTTCTTATGATCAATGACAAATCTTTTATTTTTTAGAAAAAAGTCAAGTCAATTAATTATTTTTTGGATTAAAGGCTATTTGTTCATTTTTTTGTTTACATTTATTGAAAAAATTTTAGATAAAACTTTTTTCATATTTTTAAAAACTTCGAAAAGTTAAGGTTATTTACGGTAATTTACATAATAGGTAAAATATTGTTAGATTTTAAATTTTTGTAAGCTATATGGAACTATCGATTTTGGTAATATTGCTAATTTTTTTAAAGGGTTTAAAGTAAATTTGGCTCATTTCTAATAGCGTTGTGGGTCCAACGCTTTCAGGGAAGGGGCATATGTGAACACCTAGTATAAAAAAAGTATACATTTTGGGAATTTTAAAAATATACATTTTTGGGAAATTTAAATTATAATTGGGTTACTTAACATTGGGAAATTTGGGACATAAAACAATACGTGAGGTGTCAAGGTTTAAAAGTATAAATCAAACAATTTTCTAGGTTACTCTTATAATAATAAAACAAAAACATTAAACAAGCTGAGTTGCCTAGAAATGCAAAACAAATACTGGAAAATTTGATATTTAAAGAAGAGAGAAAGAAATTAAAGGGGATTGTTTATCAGATAACAAGCAGTTAGTGAAGTAAAGTATAAAGTTAAAGTTTAAGTTCAGTTCCCGTACGGGCTATCCCTAGGGATATGCCCGTACTAAATTTAGTTAATCAAATAAGTTAAGTTGGTTTTTAAAAATGCAAAGTTAGTTGTTGATGGTCCACCGGTCTCATGGTCCCAAGAAGATAGTTCCATATGGTACCTCACTTTTGGGTCAGCTTATGTACATAAACTTACCAACTAAACCGCAGTAAAATATAAAGATCGTTGTGTCTCAGCGGTCTTACAAAAATTTAGCCCCTAAATTTAACCTAAATTTGTTTCGACTTATAATAATAGGGTTTTACACATTTTGAAAAAATATATGATATGTTTCCTTGATAAGTGTGGACCTTGGGTATAAAACATGGTACATAAGAATGTGATTAAGGATTTAAAATTCAATAAAAATAGTTGTCTGAAAAAAATTAAATTAGTGGTAGTAGTCTTTAGACCTCTTCTTTTGACGCATTCCCAGAAAGTGACATTAAACGTTGGGGAAAAAAGAATGAAAAGTCCTATGGAAAAAGTTAAATGCCAAAGTTGTAGGCAAAAAAATTACAACTTTTGTATTTACATTTTTTTCTCTCTATGTAACCATAATATGTGAATTTGTGTTATGTTTAAATAACCAATTTTTTTTATAAAATTTGGTAAGAACCTAACTTTGCATGTCTCAAACACACTGTAATGTTGTTAGTTAATATATTTATTTGTTTACCTTATTTTGACTTTGTACCAAAAAAAGTTCCTTTGATCGATGAGCTTTTTTTTTTGTTGAAATCTATAATTTCTGTAAAAAATACACATTAGGAAAGTACTCTTTTAAAAATGCATTAACAGGAAAAACTTGAATTTATTTTTTATTAATATGTTTAATTTAAACCCCTTAATTAAGTTTTCACTTTAATTACTTAAAAACGTGAGATTCCACGTTACATTAATAGCAAAAATTACAAACCCATAACACATTAGGTTTGTAAAAACCATGCGAAAATAGTAGTTCTTAATACTTAAAGATAGGATTTGAAAAAAAAAAAATAATTTAATTTTTTTTTGTACAAAAGTTTTTTTTTATTGTAATAATATTTTTTCCATGATAAATCTTAAAACATATAAATAAACCTGTATATCGTACTCATGAATTTAAAAACATTTTACTGATTGCGTTATCCATTCATCATATTATTTTAAAGTTTATTATTTTTGCTAAAAGCACCTTATCTTTATTTTTAATTATTTATTTATTAGTTTTTGTCACTTTGATAACATTTTTTATCGTAAGACTCGACAAACCTTTTCGATTCTAGTTGATCTTTAAAATCGTTAAGACCATGTCCGCCTTGGTCTCTAATATTATAGACTTCCTAGTTAGTCCCATTTTAAACTGTTACATTTAGCTTTTTAGCTGCAACAAATAGTTTTAGGCAATATTTTCAATTTTGTTGTTGTAAATTTGGGCGAAATTTCACTGTAACGTTGCGTCCATCCCCAATCTGTTGCTGTCAATTCATTACTTAATCTTTTGGAGAATTTGCCAATATAAAAGATAAACCCATTTTTTTCAATTAATATTTTTTAAATCCTAATTAATTTTGGCGTTTTATTATCACTTTACATTTGGGTAGGTGGTGTAGAAAAAGGTTTTGTCACATCAGAATAACTTTTCATAAACGCCAAAATGTATTACTGTTTACCACTGGTTTTTATGATTCAACTATAGACGGTGTTTTCTAACTCCGGTACAAAACTTAATTGGGTAATTTCTTATGTCTTTTTAGGAACAAATGTCCTTATAAACATATGTCTGAACTTACTTCATTTTTGAGGTACTGAGCTGCTAGTTTTTTTAAAATTTTAAATATCCTTAAAACTCGTAACCGATTTAGATAAAATTTGGTTGGTGGGTTATTTAATGTAATAAGGCACATGTAAAACTCTACTTAGATTAGGATTATTGGGTTCAGTTGCCACTCAGGGGCACGACAAAAGAAGTTTTGTAATTTTTTTTCGGTTAAGAGGGGGGTAAGGGTTTGTACTTGTAAAATCGAATAAATATTTATCCTATCTTATTGTTTACCATTTTAGGAATATATTCTTAAAATATTAGGTCGATCTATCCAAAACTCTTGAAGTTATTGTTTAGTTAGCATCCTGTTAGCTCTGACAGCTACGGGCGTTTATACTTGTATCGTTATGGTCCCTTATGGTTTTCAGAGAATATTTTTATCTTTAAAGACAGCTTACTAAATACAAACAGACATATCTTTTTTTCTTAAAAATAAATAAGCATTATCAAAAATCGTCATTTTGCTTATTTACCAAGGTAAAAAATTATTTATTTATTAATTTTGAATTTTAATTTATGCTGTTTATGGATACTTTTTAGTATCACCTAAGGTATTTTTATTTTTTTCCTCGAAAACAAAGCGATTTACAAAAGAAAATACAAGAGACTAAAAAGTTTAATTTTTAATTGATTATTTGGAAAAAAATAAAGGTCAGTAGCGTACTTTTTTCAATAATATTGTCTATGGTGCCTACTGAGGCGCCACTGGACCCAATAATCTTAATCTAGGTAAAGCTTTACGACCGCCTTATTACATTAAATAGGTGTACCAAATTTTATCCAAAACGGTAAAAGCGTTTTTAAAATATTTAAAATTTATTACCTTTTTTTTTTTTAAAAACGTTAAACCTGTATTTTTAATCATTTAGAAACATTGAAATGTTTTTTGTTAGTATAAAATTTATATATAAAAACATAATAAATAAACCTTTAAAATAATACCAAAATCTCAATATGTGAATTTTTTTGGGGCAAAATCTTTTTCGGCCGCCACTTTCTCATTTATAAAAGATTTGGTTAAGACGAAACGATGAATATCCTGAGCCATAACAATAATTATTTGCATCTCTATAAAAGCAAGTTCTATTGAAGTCTTAATGATATCAGCATCTTTTTTCTGTTTGTTAAAAAAATGATTGTAATGTTTTTATTGACTTTTTTATTATTTTGTCTTTGTTTTTTTTTTAGTTAGATAAAAGTTTTGATGCAAAAACGTTTTTTTGTTTTTTTTTTGTATGGTTTTATTAATTAAGTTTTAAGATATTGGCTAAAAGTCTACAACTTGCTTAAAATGTTATAAATGTCCTATGAAATATTACCTTTAATTACCTATCTGGATATTAATTGTAATAGTATATTTTGACATGCATTTTTTTGGTTTATCAATGTAGTATGAGATCTTATGCTTTTTAAAGTAATTAAGGTGTTAATTTAAATAAATAGCTAAATATTGTGAATGCACCGGGTGACAAGTTATAAATTTACATCCCTTTATTTTTTTTGTCGTACAAAAGAAATAGTTATATCAGTTTTTTGGGTTAATTTTGTAGTTTCTGAATCGATAATTAGATTTTTAATATATCTTTAAATCTACAGTGTAGAACAAAATGTATATTTTTTTTAATTGGAACGTATATGGCTAATATTTTTTTAAATAAAATATTATAAATATATTATATTATTATACACAGGGTTAGTAAAAAACCGGAAGGGTGGATTATTTTAGCAACCGTTAAATATAAAAGAGCCAAAAGGGGTAACTAAATATGAAGAATTCAAAAATTGGTTATGCAAGGTTGCCAAGTTTATAGTTTTCTCTGTAGGTAAGGAAATTTGAAAATTTTAAATGGAATACCCTATTTTTTATTACTGTAATTAATTACTTGTATCAACTTTATTATGACCTGATATTATAGTTTTTTTTAACTCTTTTGTCAATTTTGAAATATGGCATCAAGCTTGAATACAGAAACGACCAGGTATGGTCAATTATCTCAAAAACTAGTACAGGGAAGTAACTAGACATTTTAAAATCAGGATTGCATTTGCGATGTTTTATAATTAAATATTCTTATTTCCTTTCCTTGATTTTTTTAATGAGTCTTGAAAACGTCGCAAAAATTCTATTTATGAATTTACAAAGTCTGGTTTTACCCCTGTTTTAATTTTTGATGAAAATTATAAAATTCCCCAATCTACAGAGAAAACTATTAACTTTCCAACCTTGCAAATACAATTTTTGAATTTTTTATGTTCAGTTATCCCTTTGCACAAAATTGAAGGTTGCTAAGATAATTCACCGTTTCGGTGTTTTCACTAACCCTGTATATAAAATTATCTTATAAATGGTAATTCAATATACAGAGTGTTTCACCTAAAAAAACATACTTTTTGTCTTACCTAGTATATCTTAGCAAAAAAACGAATTTTGATTAAATATACAGATACTACAGAATTATCCTAACAGAATACTGTTTTTATTTCTGTTATGCGTTAAATAATAAAAAAGTTAGGGGATGCGAGTTTTTACGTTTCTAATGGAAACAAAAAATTATTATTTAGGTTTGCATGGCCATATTTCGAAAACAACTTGAGATAGGTATGTAAAATGTGATATTTTTAAAAGGTTTTTAAAAGATCTTTTTAATGGTAAAATCATAAATAAGGTGTTTTATTAAAAAACATACTTTCTGTCGTATCCTGTATATCCTAAGAGATAATAAAAATTTGACTACTAATTCAAAAACTACAGACGTAACCAAATAAACTGATATTTTTAATTATTTTGTACAATAAAAAATAACAAAAATTAAGGATGGTCTAAATTTATAACTTGAACAGGAATATTTAACATAGCTATGTTTATTTTTTTACACCATTAAAAAGTAACATTTCAACGAACAAAGAGCTTGCCGACTTTTTAAAAAGGCCAATATTTTAAGAGGTGAATTTTCGATTGAAAATAAGGGACTTTTTTGATATCAAGTCAAAATATGGTAAAAAATAAAAGTTTATTCTAAAAAGTTACAGTGTGTTTTGTACATACAAAAATAAGTTTCCACTAAATGTCTTAAATAAAATTGAAGGGCACAGGCGATAAACTGGCTAAGTCAAACTTTACGGTTTTTAGTAAATACGTCTTTTACGTTCGAAACCATTATTAAAAGCTGTTTACTATGGTATAAATTTAATCGTTTGTTTCTCGGGACTTGCCACTTTAATGCCTGTATGAGTTCGTGGTAAGAAACACATCATCTTTTTTATTTGGCGACGCTGTTTTTGGTCAAAATTTGACTTAGCCAGTTTATCTCCTGTACCCTTCAATTGTAAAACATAAAAATAAAAGTATAAAAATTTGGTTACTTAAAAATCCCACCTACATTTTAAAGTTATGTAAAAAAGGGGTAAATACAAGGGTTGTGGATCTTTTCATTATCTAGGTACTTTCTTTAATTAAACTTGTAGTTTTTTCGAAAATCTAGAAAACACGTTTTGTACCCTTAAATACTTATTTCCTCCCACTTCGCGACCTCAGATTTCCCGTAATTTAATATCCATTTTTTACCATTTTAATAGGTTTCATCCTTTTGTTTTTTTCTTTTAAAAATGGCTTTAACAATGGACTAAAGAGCCTTCTCTGCCCCCAAACCTAAAACCAGAGTACTTAGATGTTAGATGTTAGTTTAATTTTTTTAAAGAAACTAAACGATGCCACAATAACAGAAAATAATTGCTAATTATAGTTTATTTGTTTTTTTGTTTAATTTTTAAACAAAACATTATTTGGCTTCTCTCCATAATCCAATAAACATTTTAAGAAAATTAAACTTTTTATATAAAGCGAGATTATTTTAACAGCGCAAATTCGCCAAAAATACCAAAAAAAAATCATTAAAAAGGCTGCCTGCATTCGGACTATTTTATAGAAAGGCGCCGCTATCCTTTACAGCGACGCGCCGATAGCCAGGTGCATCAAGCGGCATATCATAAAAGAAGACAAGCCTGCCGATATATTTGCTTTAAACTTTTTTCTGCTATTTTTCTTATCAAAGAGCACCGAATTTACATTCCATTTTCTTTTATACTATGAAAACTATTCTGTCCGTGCATAATACAATAAAAGTGTAGATTACTTTAAATCAAATATTTCAATAATTTATTTTTTTATTTATTTATTTTCTTTGTAACCCAAGGAAAATAACTAAATAAAAGAAATAAATAAATGAAATATTTTATTTAATTATTTTATATTAAATATTTTATTAATTTATTTCTTTTAAAGTAATCTTAACTTTTATTGTATTATGCAAGGACAGAATGGTTCTCTATAGTATGTGAAAAGTTTAATTTTCTTAAAATATTTATTATTTACAGACAAGGGTTTAAACATTTTAATGCGGGCTTACTTTTTAAAGTTTAAAATGATAAGGTAAAGTAATCTTCAATTAGACGTAATAAAGCTACATTGGTAAAAAAAATAAAAGTGAACATGTACACAACAACATATGTTTCAATTTAAACCGGAAATAGAATAACCTAATTTTAATGCCGTGTACATAAACAAAAAAGATTACAACAGTCATAAATAGAAATTTACCAATACCCTGTTGGGTAAGTTATCATTGAAGAAATGAAATTTACAAGCGACAGCAATATGTTAGAAAGAAAGTAATCCTCTAATTGCTTTTTTGCTTATTGTAGTGCGTCTATGAAAGGTCATTTAAATAATAAAAGAGTATTGCCTCAAACAATATATTAAATATTTTGATTATAGTCATTGGTATACCGCATGCCTACGAAATTACTAGAAACTTTGTTATTTTCTTTCGAAGTGCTATATGATTTGATTTTTTTTTTTGTGGGATGTTTGGTCGATTGAGATGTAGATTTTTGATGTTTTAGCCATTATGAGGTATTTTCAGTTTAACCAAAAGTGCTCTTAACTTTGCTGTTTTAAATGGAATAGCCTGTATGTTTTTCTAAATGTCTGATTCCACCAATTCTAGAGATCTTTTATTTTATGACACTTAAGAGAAAAATTCCTTCTTTTCGTGTCATTCACCTGGCACCCTTTCCACTAACTAGAAAAGCAGGAGTTCTTTCTCTTAACTGTCGAAAAGAAAAATCTCCTTTTCATATATTCTTACGACAGTAGTGATTTATTTCCATTTATATTTCTTATTTTACTTGCTGCCTCTGGGTAAAACTTGATCATTAAATGATTATTTTTAGTACGATGAGATTATGCCTTACCACCGAACAATGACATTGTTCTTATAAAACTCTTAGTACAGAATCAATGGGGGAGCGAGTTACTTTTGTCCACAACGCATAATTCTTCAAGAGTTATTTTTTTTATAGCAAGATGGAGTATGACGTAATGAATATAAAACACAAAATTCTTACAAATATGGCAGACGAAAGTCAATGTTTGGGCCTGTATCTCCGTAACTCGTACATTTAAGACTCATAGTTATAAAACCTTTATTATAGGCAATTAACTTTCCTATCTTTTGGTTTTATAATTGCTTTTGTACTATTTACCGTTTACGATTTGTGGGATTATTACTGTTTGTTTATTGACTTTCTTACCGATATCTCTTTCAATAATTGTTTAAATAATAAATTGCTTATAATCAAAGTTTTAAACCGATAAATTTGCTACAACTTTTAATTTAAACAATTTTTTTTCTAAAATTAATATTTTGAAGTTAAAAGGCTCTTAATGTTGTATTACGAGGTTAATAAGATCGAAGTATGCATGGCGTAATCCGGAGAAACTATAGTAATACTACTGGGCACTGTTAGGCTGTGACGTGTTCAGGCTCCAGATGACGTTAACAGAATTTTTGAAATCAACTCGTAGTGGCTTCTCGAAAAATAATTATTTTAAAGAAAAAATATTTTAGTGAAAGTTGTAGAAAATTTAGTCGAATTAAAAGTTTGATTATTGGGGCAATTTATTAGTTTAAACAATTATTAAAAAAGAGATATCGGTAAAAAGTCAATAAACAAACGGTAATAATCTTATAAATCGTGAACGGTAATACGGTACAAAGAGTGATTATAAAAACAAAAAAAATGAGTAGAATTTAATTATCCGTAATACAGGCGTTTTTATAACTATGGGCATTAAGTGCACCGTTGCGGAGATACTCTATTTGTAAAAAAAACTCTTGGAGAAATTTGCAAAAAAACAAAATCCTCTAATACCTGTGCCATCTTGCTTTACGTGTTATTTACAATGGACCGCGCTTGCA
>JACEGR010006503.1:0-60028 GCA_014170235.1 Listronotus bonariensis | reverse complement strand
AAATAAATCGTTTTAACTTAAGGATGGATCTCTGGATTGGAATTCCAAAAATATAAATGTTTAATACTAGAAGTGTCAAAAAATGACATGTAAGGTGTCATTGTATTCAGAATATCATATTATATTGAAATAAGATAAAATAAGAAGAGAAACACCTGGTATCGCAAAAAGTGGCTAAGCATTAGAAATTAAAGAAAAAAAACATGTTTTACGTTTATTTCAAATTAAAAAACTCCAAAAAAATGATTAGTATTTAAAATTAATACTGAGAGTTTGAACTTGGCACAAATGGTTTCTTCTACATGTAGATTGAAATTTTGCTCAAGCACCGAGAAAAATATATTTTTTGCGGAAACAAGTCACCCTAATTAATGTATACGACCTATGTATTTAATATTATCTTAAGTAGTCGAATAGCCGCGCTCATTACTGTAACGGTGAAAACAACAGAGACGATAACCGGAATTAAGCAACGTGGAGCGCGGCCATAACTTGGAACAGTGACCGCCAACCAGGCACCCGGTGGTCGGGGGTTAACGAACGGACCGACCAGCAACCATCCAAGTTATGGAATGAATGGTGTGTAAATGAAGAAGGAGTAGGGTCAAGGCACAATAAGTCTTTAGGGCTGCATCGCACCACCTGGAGGGGCGGTGGTCGGACCTAGGTGAAAGCCCCGAAAGGACCATAAAAAAAGTAGTCAAATATACCATTTTATTTTCTTGATTTTTTTGTATATGGGAAGCTTTATGCCCAAGAATTTAAATATTTTAAAAATTCATTTATTTTTAACCGAATTTATCAATAAATTAAATTTGCTACTTCAAGGCGTTCAGAGGTTAATACCAAAACAAAGAATAATTAAAATATTTTGATTGGAAATGATGAAGAATGATTATTCTTTACACTCCAAAAATGTAGTAGCTTTTCCATTATTTATTATATCTCAGATAGGCTATGTTTAAACGAAAAGCTCTTTAATATAAATTTAGTAACCCTACGATACTCATTCTGTCTGGCCTAAACTTACTCCAATCCGTCGGAGCAACGCTTTAATGTGGTTTTTCTCTTTGGCAATTTATTTTAATTTGGAAAATTGTTACAAACACATTAAGGGCACCAGCAGTCATCGGCCAAACTGCTTTAAAAACGAACGCTCAAGTTTTAAAGCGAAAACGGGTTTTTGCTATTAAAACTTTTTTCATTATACGATTTCGAAGCCGGGCGGTTTTTAAATGCAGGTTCGACAGTACGTCAGAACGGCTTAATTGAAGAAAAGTTGGCTTTTTCGGTCGCTGGGTACAAGAAAGTAAAGAACAAAGAACAGAAAGTTTTCAGGTTTATTAAGAAATGCAGATTTTTATAACTAAAGCTGACTAGTTTGTAATCAAAATTGCTTATTTTGGATTTTAAAACAAACAAAAAAGCAGACAAATGTAGACCTTAAGGTTATCTGGTTGTTTGACGCTGCTAAATAAAAATGTTAAAGTGAGTTTATTTATATCCATAAGAACAACTAGAAGCTCAAATTTCATGCAGCTAGCTCTAACAATTTTCCACTGACTGACTGAATTATAGATTAAAAGCCTAGCCTTCTTTCACATGACCTAGAGATATTTAAAACTATTCCAACATATGTAATTATCAGCTATTCTTATACATATGATAGAAATATAAAAACAAAAACAAATTAAAAAATAAGTGGGGTCTTCATACAAAAAAACTTGTAATACGCATTAATATACAACTGGCAGACGGTTACAGGAACAGAAAACGTGTTAAAAAGGTAGCAGATAATGAATGTGCAAGACGCACTCTTATTTTTAACGTTTAAGAAAATTTATACAATAGCAAAAAAAGAAAACTATGCAGCGGACACACAAAAAAACAAGTTTTGTACAACATCCGATTATGTATTTATCAAAATAACATTATGAAAAAGTAGGAAACTCTATTTCTTTAATTAATTGGATACCCATAACAATTGCTCTTATAAAAAAATGTGAGATCTTAAAGTAGGTTAGTTCTGGACTTAGCTCTTTTTTATCAGAATTATAAAAAAAATATGTATATAAGTTCAATAACTTTATAACATCTGTCTGAATGTGGTAGACAATGATAACTAGTGATACTTAAAGAATTTCGGACGGATTGTCTTTACTTTATTATTTACAAAACGTTTTAAGCAGTCCTAGCTCTGTCCGTTTTCAAGTGTAAATAGAGAGAGACAGAAATAGGACTGCCCAAAAATAAAATAAAGACAACGGAAGTCTAAAATTCTTTAAGTATCACTACTGCATCATTGTCTACCGTATTCAGACAGATTAAGTAGACGAAGGCCACACCACTTTCCTATGTGCATCAAGTGACAAAACATCATCCCCACAGGTTTTCATATCAAGTCGCCCAGTCCAGAAGAAAAAGCGCGACTTATTTTGAACCAAGCAAGCAGAGTACTTATAAGAACTCAACTAAGCCACCACAGATGGAAGAAACAGTTTAAATTTAAAAACGACTGGCCGAAACTATGTGTGAATCATAAAATAAAGACAATGGAAGTTGAGAATTCTTTAAGTATCACAACTTTATAACATGACTGATGTAATAAAAACTGGCTAAGTCAGATGACCTACTTCTTTAAGATCTTACATTTTTAAATAACAGCAATTAATATAGCTATGCAATAAAACAAAAAAAAAAGAGTTTTATACTTCCTAATGGTAAAATGTTTTCACTATACATAACAAAGCCCACAGCCAACCATAATGTAAGTATTAAACTTGGCTCACCTTTTTACATTTACGTTTTGTTGGATTTTTTTAACAAAACTGCAATATTATTAACTACCATAAAAGGATCACGTGTTGGAAAAACAAAGAAACCTTATTACTTAAAAAGTTGTCTAATAATAGTTTTAAAAAACCACGTGTATTTCTCTATCTCTCCAGAGACACCTTGTGAAAGCTTAGCGGCTTGCGAACTAAAGGTTAAACGAATTGCAAGAGCAAAGTTGTAGTTGTATTGATTATGACAGACACATGAAGTTTAATCTAATAACCTAAAATTTTCCTTTTTTTTAATTTAGGACGTTAATGGAACAAACTATAATAAAAAAAAAAGTTACCAATTTTTATACTAGTACGGTTTACCTCTAATGTTAATATTTATTTCTTCTTTTACGAATGTTTCTGTAAGAGATACATTTTTTTTATCTTTGGACAAACCACGAAGGCTAAAAGCCTAAATACTAACGTACCGTGGGTGTCTTAAGCGAGGTAAGAGGGAGTTTGTTGCAACGGGACTTAAATACTTGAAGATTTGGGGGAAGGAAAGACCTCCGCGGGCAGCAGGTTCCAGAACCTAGAAACTCTAGGGATAAAAGAACAAACAAAGTGGGAAGTTCGGGGCCTGTCCAGTTGGACCGTATAGTGATGCATACGCGCGGAACCACGAGTTTTTCTGTTGGGAACCATAAGTGAAGGAACTATACTGGACAATTTTTTAAAGCAGAAGCCATGGAAGTACCTATAAAAAGCGATAAATCCCCCACAGCCCGACGATGTGCAAGAGCCTTTCTGTAAGTGAAGGATCATTAATGAGACGAATAGCTTTTCTTTGAATAGAATCAAGAATGCTTAGGGTTGTGGGGGACGCCATGCCCCAGATATGAGAACAATATTCCAAGGGAAGTCGGATTTGGGACACATATAAAGTGTATAAATTAGAAGGGGAAAAATACTTTTTGGCTCGAAAGAGAAATCCAAGCTTTTTTGAAGCTGCCGTGGCTATAGATACAATGTGATTATGCCAGTTAAGGTTACTTTCAAATGTGACACCCACAAGATTAAAGGTGTCTTTGCTCTGTAAAACTTGGACGCTCATAAGTAGAGGATGAGTATTTGATGACTCTTTTCGCGACAAGGAACATGATTGTGTTTTGGATGCATTAAAATGGACGAGATTTTTAGCGCCCCAATCCAATATTAAATTAAGATCATGCGAACGAGATATCTGCATCGCTCTGCGTTTGTTTTCCAAGTCAGGTTTAGTGATGGGTTTAGGAACCTGAAAACTGGAGTGAAGGGTACTATCGTCGGCGAAACTATGAATGGAATTAGTTGTGGACGAGAGAAGGTCGTTAATGTGAAGAAGAAACAATGTTGGTGCCAGAACTGAGCCCTGAGGGACTCCAGCATTTACTTGGTGAAAGCTTGAAGAATGGCCGTCCACAATAACTGATATACGACGATCAGATAGATAACTAGGGAGCCAAGTACAGAGTTTAGTTGAAAGACCATAGGAGGGAAGTTTATTAAGAAGTGCGGCATGCCAGACCTGGTCAAAAGCTTTGGATATATCAAGAGCAACGATCTGGGACTCACCTAGAAACTCAAGAGACTTATTCCAGTAGCGTGATACGAAGGAAAGAAGATCTGCTGTAGATCTTTTGTGGCGAAATCCATACTGCCTGTCATGCAAAATTTTGTGTTTTTATAAGTAATTAAAAATTTGTGAGTTAAGTTTTTCCATTACTATACAAAGAACTGAGAGAATTGAAATTGGTCTATAGTTAGATGGAAGAGATTTAGATCTTTTCTTGGGAATAGGTTGAACACGTGCAGATTTCCAGCTTTCCGGAAAGATACCTGTGTTGTAAGAAATTCGAAAGAGCCGACTGAAGATTGGTGCAAGTTCTGAAGCACATTTTTTTAAAACGATTGCTGGTATGCCATCCAGTCCAGACGATTTCTTGGTGTTAAGGGAAGAAAGGATAAATACAGTGCATTCCAATTAAAACCTCATCAAACCGTATAATTCTGTTATTTGAGGGGTGGCGCAGTTTCGTTGACCTTGCATGGTACAGGAAAAACTAAAAAGGCTAACTTTAATTTTTTCATTAACTTTTACTTTAAAGGTATAACACAAGGTTAAGTTTTGTTTTTAAATGAAACACCCCGTATATTTTATAACCAATTAAAAAGTCGCCTTCAAGGCCGTAAAAAATTGCACATTTAATATATTTAATTTGTCATAGTTTCGGAAATATAACCATCGTCAGGAACTCAATAAAAAAATGGCATCTTTTAAATAAAACACCCTGTATATTTTATTACAATAAAAAGACATTTTTAAGGCCTTGAAGGATTTACCAGATTTAAAATGATTCTCTCTAACAGTTTCGGAAATATGGGCTTCCAAATCCTGGTGCGTATATCTACTATTTTTGAGATTTATATACTTGATACTTGAAATAATAAAACAGATAAATACCTATACCAAATGCGGTTTTTTTTCAAACTTTTTAAAATATTTTTGCAATGATAATATATTATACAGGGTGTTTTATTCAAAAAAGCTTGATAATGGCCATATATCCGAAACTACTTAAAAATCGATATATTAAATATGGTATTTTTATAGCTTTTAAGGAAACCCTTCAACTAATAATAAAATATAAAAAGTGTTTCAAATAAAAAACAAAGCTTTGTGTAATAACTTTAAAATAAAAGTCAATGAAAAAATATAGGTACACCACTAAATTTTACTTAAAAATCTTTTAAACTTTTCTCTTTAATTCTTTTCCTATCTCTTAGATCAAGCGAGTTACAAGTGCCTGGCCAAATTAACAAAATTTAAAAAACTCTTTGTGTCTTCAAAAGGGCTCAGGCCAGCCATGCATAAATTACTTTTGCCAATAAATAAGTTTAAAAAATTCAAATCAAGATTGCGCAAATAGGTTGGTTTTATTTCTTTCAGTTTTCGCTATATCCTGTAAGGTCAACAAAAAGGTGCGACCCTGTACGTTTTTTTGTAATATGATTAATTTTTTATAATTGCTACTAAACGTATTTCCAAACTAATAAATTTTAAATTAAGGACACAAAAACTAAAAAGAAATAAAGAAGTAATGCTAACTTGGGTGACGGTCGACTTTAGGGACTGCGGAATTTGCAAAAAATAGTTTTTCATTAAAAAGTACATACTTAAACTAGTAAATTAAAAAAATCTGCGGAAAATTCAATATTTTGAATTTATTTCATTTAAAATCAGCTAAAATCAACGTTTTTGTTGCGTCTTATTATTGAAACTCGTTGACATCTTGGTGGTTCTGTACAGGGTTGTCAGATTGTGCAAATATTCTTGGAATTAATCTAAATTATAGGTCACTAAAAATTCTAATTTTTCGTCACACTCTTTTTCTTACATCCAAATTACAAGTAAGAATTTTAGATTGGTTGAAGCGCCACAGATGGTTATGCAAAACATATTGAAATGAAAGTCATGGTTAGTTTGGTTAGTCAACTTTTTCATCTCCTTAAAATTAAAAAAAAAAAAACTACTAACACATGACCACCTAATGACAGTTTTATTTACTACTTCCAGTGCTTTTTCTGTAGTTTAAACAAAGAGGTTGTTTTTTAAGTAATCGTAGTAATGGCAACGTCCCAAGAGCATAGAGATGAGAGCAAAACGGAAGGGTGTTTTTGTCTTCAGTGCAACATGAGAGTGACTTTTGTGTAATCCATAGGGGAGGTTGCTAGTTCAGATTCATTTCAAAGAAACGACTTGCTGGTAACAAAACTATTTTAATATCGGATTTAAAAACAACTATTTACAATCTTTAACAAACACTACTTTAATTCACTTAACTATACTTGCTGAATAAATTTATGCTATATTTATGCTACCTTCCAAGCAAAAATAACTTAACTTTCACGGGATACAATCCAAACGCGTATTTTACGGTCTGGTTTCTAGAGAAACGCGCAGTCCCAAATTTCACGAAAGGCGGTAGCTTCCGTAAACACACTGCTGCGTGACTTACTCAACTACTGACTGCGCGCGATTGAGCGATGACGTTTTTGCCCTGGTACGGCGAGGAGCCAAGGGGGAAACGTCTCCTTGGTAACTAGCTGTAAAAGCATTGAATGCGTGATTCCAATTGGTGCGGCATCATAAACAAAGGAGAAACTGTTTTACTTACAGTCTATTTTTAGAACATACGTGTCTTTTTAAATATTTTATTAGATTTAAATTTATTTGGTTTATTTAAGGAATGTTGGTGTAGAGCGTTAAGGTGGGTTTACACTAGAATGTTAAGGTGTGTCTACACTATATTATGAATTTGAATATTTGTTTAAAAGAAGACTCTGTTGGTAGACTTCTCCAAATGTGAATTCCCGCACTTTAGTAAGTATAAATTCTTTTAAAATGTTGTTAAATTAATGTACTTTAAAGGAAAAAATAATACTGTTCCTAAAATCGATTACCACCGCTAACTTAATATTTGGTTGTCGCGTTTACTTGTTACATTGCATAAACTCATATTAAGATCACAAAATTCTGATAGGCAATAAAACAAAACACCAACCTAAAAAGCATAAAACTGTAAAAAAATATACTTTTTTATACTTTATGTAGTGTAATAAAATAAAGCATTTTCGATATAGTTAATGCTATAGACTAACCAAAACTAACCAGAACTTGTTTTTGGCTTTGGTATATTGTTGCGGCATTTTAAATAATAACTACTTACATTAATATTGCTAAAACTTTACAGCAATCTTATATTAAAATCACAAAACAGCACTCAAAATTAAAAATTCTTTTAAACTTTTACGCTGCACGAAAAGTTTGCGTAAATATAGGTATTAAACACCTATAATTTTACCTAAAAATTAATAAAATTATTTAAGATGTTTAAAATATCAAAAAATGATTACGATAGTTGTTAAAATTTAAGTGATTACTAAATATTTCTCTTAGACTTACGTCAGCGACGTATTTTGTTTTTTTGTCTCTTTTGGTTTAAACGGTATATAAAAAAACAAGGTAGGACCACAAAATAACTATTTGCGTTAGCTAGTATCTTCTTTGGTAGGACGAAACGGTTAAAACCTCCGAAACGAACAATATTTGCGGGATCAAGAAACTTAATAAATAAAATAATTACATAATAACATATTTTTTTATTGGATAATTTGGTAAAATTACTATAATCAAAGCTTATTGGAACAACCCCTTAATTGGTATTTTCATAAATGTTGCTGATCATATCAGAATAATAAAAAAACCCATTGCGGTTTATTGACATGCATAAACAGATATTTTTATGTCGCAAGTGCTAAACCAGTCATGTCTAATTTTGTAACAAAAAAAAATTCTTATTAATTATTTTAATATTTTTAAGTTAAACATTACCTATCGCTTTTAAAATATTGAAAGTGTTTTGAAAACTCTTGACATGCCGGATTAAAATTTTTGTTTTGCATATTACTCAAAACAACTTATTTGTTGAATCTTTGGTTTGGCATTTACTTTTAATAAAAAAATTAAATGTGAGTGATGGTTGAGTTTATATTTAAGCAATGTAACATAATTGTAGAATCTTGTTAATCTTGTTTTTGTCATGAATTTTTTATAAAATCCTTTATATCTCAAAATCCTCAAACATTTTTATTATGGGGATAACTGAAAATAAACCCCTAAAATGTAGATATATTTGTTTCAGCCTACGTGTGTTAACAAGTTTTAAAAGAAATTGATGGTGATTTTTTAATAACTGTTGTGTTTAGGTAATGAACAAAGACAATGAAACATAGTTAGAATTCGTTGCAGAAGAAGTTTATTTTTGTCACTTAGTTGTGGGCCACCCTGAAATTACCACGAAAAAAACCGCAACAAAAACTAAAAGTAAATAGGCTAATCGAGATTTTTGACGTATACCCAGAAATCATGTCTTTACTTACATTAATGTTTTACTGCCTTGTGGGTTAGTATTGCCTAATATGTTTCACCTGGTTAGGTTTATCCGATGTTAAGCGGCCCATTTGACTATATAAACAAACTTTGCATATTGCTTTAAAAGTAAAGTTAACCTGAATTGCTAACAAAGCATTAGCTTAAAACTAATAAACCATGCAATTTGCATACTTATAAAAAAACTTGTAATACGTCAATTTTGATTTTTAGGAGGACACATTTTGGTTTTAAAATGTACTTTTCAGGGTTATTACCACCCCTCACCACCACAAACGCCAAAAATTTAAAATGAAAGGGTCAAGTAATACCTACTCACACCAAAAACATAAATGTGAGAAAGGTGAGCCAGGTTCAATACGTTGTTAAAATATAAACTGTGCCATCACCTACGTTTAATTTTTTTGCTAAAAATTATACAGGGTGTCCAGAAATTAATATTTATTATTAGCCACCTTCAAATGCAAATTATTGGCTTATTTTAAATGAAACACCCTGTATATTATATCATTTTTGGATTTAAGGAATAAAAATAAGGTAAGTTTTTTTGTAATTCTTATGTTAAAAATGTAACGTTTCTAAGATATTTAGGATTTTTGAATAAATTATTTAAAAAACATAACCCAATTTTTAAAATCGGGTAACTTTTTATTTTAAATAGAACACCCTGTATAATTTCAAAAATCTTGAAATTTAATCTTTTTCTTTAAAAAAATGTAACATAAACCATGGTTATTTAGAAAAACAAGGGATCCCTTGACCTTCATATAATTGACCCCACGGCGAATAAGAATATTATTTAACAATTAAACATTGCTAATAAAAATACGACAACAAAGGTACAAGTATTGTTTTCAAAGGTTAATAATTTCACTATTTTTTCAAACAACCATGGCTTATGTTACATTTTTTTAAAAAGAAAAGATAAAACTTTAAGACTTTTGGAAAATATACAGGGTGTTTCATTAAAAATAAAAAGTTACTCTATATCAAAAAATTAGGTTTTGTTTTTTTTATAAATTATTCAAAAATCCTAAATATTTTAAAAACGTTACATTTTTTATTTTCTATTTCTAAAACGACAAAAGAAAATAATATACAGGGTGTTCCATTTAAAATAGGCCATTAATTTGCACTTCAAGGTAGCTAATAATATATATTAGTTTTTGGACACCCTGTTTAATTTTTGGCAAAAAAAATGTAGGTGATGGCACAGTTTATCTTCTAGCAATATAACATAATATACAGAGTCAAACCTAAGTAAGGTGGGATATATTAAAATTTTGTATTTGTCATAATTTTTAAAAAAATTTAAATACTTGAAAAACCTTTTATTTTTGGTATGGGGATCCCTGATAAGACTTACCTTATTTTAATGTCCACAATCCAAAGATAAACTAATATAGAGGGTAATCCATTAAAAAAACATAGGTTTGATATGGATTTTTTTGAAGCACCCTGTATAATTCATTATAATTTTAAATTATGCTTCCAGTATACCCACATATCCCTATAAAAAACTGTAAAAAAAAATAAAACCGTTTTTGTATTAGAGACCGAGGCATTTGTGGTGCGCCACCCTCAACAACAAGACAAGATAAGACAAAACGCATCAAGTCACCAGGTGCGGCTAATACCTTTGGCAGCGATATTTATGACCTAATATTTGTGTTACGTTAGGCGGTTCTCCACCAATGAAACATCAAATATGGAAGATTCAACATGTCAAGTATGATAAATAACCGCTCATATAAATTAACCCTATAAGGCCCTAATATTACCTACCTCCTATACTCTCTTACATCGTGCTTAAATAATGCATGTGTTGCAAGACCTCAGCTGCATGCAATATTTTGGAAAAGTGTATTTTTGGGGTGTTAGGGGGATAAGAAAACATTTGAATTTTTTAAAGGCACAAAATCCTTCATTTACAAAGTCGCAAAAATCCCCAAGCTATTACCAACTTTTTCTTTCAAGAAAGCGTCGAATTTTGACGATTATGATAGCAGTTTACTTGTTAAGAAAATGAAATTGACAAAAAACACTTATTAACATAAAAGAAAACAATTATAAAGACCTTTTAAAACCCTTTGAAAAATGTTCAACTGTGATATATCCAATTTCGAAAGATTTGGATGGCTATATTTTTAAAACTAGACTACTAGTACTTTCTTAAATCTCTTTAAATTACCTTTTAAATGATAATACCATATACAGGGTGTTTTGTATAAAAATCTAGTTTACTATTAAACTTCTGAAGATTGCTTTTTTTTAAAGGATATTGAAAGATATTTTTAATGGTGATAGAATATACAGGTTGTTCAATTGTTAAAAATGCTTATTTTGCTGTATAATTAAAAATGCCCATTGTCAATTGATTTTTCTTAGTCAGAGTGTGCAAAATTCTAATAGTTTGCTAACCAAAACTATTTTGTATTTCGAGTAATAGTGAAGTTACCAATGACGGACACTTAATTTGGATGACACTTTATACCTAGGAAATAAAAAAAATGTTTCATGAATAAAGATTAAATAAAGACACCCACGGTACGTTAGTATTTAGGCTTTTAGCCTTCGTGGATTGTCCAAAGATAAAAAAAAAAACTTTTTAGACTTCTGACTATACCTGTATACCCGTATACAGTGCTTGTCTAAAGTCAGGAGCCCCTCCTAAGTTTTGAATTTTTTGGTATTTTTTAATGAAAATTTGAGGACTTTAGTTAGACAGCTTAAACCAAATAGACAAGAAATGACAGATATAAATGCTAAAATGAGAGTTAGGCGTCATTTTGAAAACAAAAATTAAATGAAAAGGGAGGTCTTGTGACGCATCATATTAAAGCTCCTAACGAGAACTTTACAACCGTAGAATATAAAGTCAATACCTTTACCTACTTCAAAATGGCGGTATTTTCAAAATTACCTAAATACCTGATGAGGGCGGCCATATTTCCGAAACCACTAATGTTAGATATACTTATTGTGGTATTTTCTTAAAGCTCATTTAATAGTGATAGGGGTGATAATATACAGGGTAGGACACAATGTATATATATTTTTTTAAATGCACAGGTGCACCCTGTATATAATATTACCATTTAAAAGATATTTAAAAGACCTTTAAGAAAATGCCACATTATGTATATCTAACTTTATTAGTTTCAAATATGTGGCCATCTAAATTAGGTATTTAGGTAATTTTCGAAGTACCGTCATTTTGTAGAGAGTAAAGGTACTGTCTTTATATTCTAGAGTTTTAAAGTACTTGTCAGGAGCTTTAAAGTGATGTGCCACACGACCTCCCTTTCAATTTAATTTTTGTTTTCAAAATGGCACCCAACTTTCAATTTGACATTTATATCTGTCATTTTTTGCCTAACATATGGTCTATCTTGTCCTACTAATGTCCTCAAATTTTTATAAAAAAATACCAAAAAATCAAAAACTAGGAGTGGGGGTCATGACTTTAGAACAGCACTGTATGTTTTAAAATAAAATTATTTTAATAATTATATGTTTTTTTTTTTTTAAGTTTTTTATTTAAAAAATAAATAAAAATTAAATAAACCTTTTGAATCTAGGTAAAATACTAAACACTTAATAATATTAACCAAGTAAAAGTATTTATATACAAGAGCATCCAAATTAAGGGTCCGTTATTGATAACTTTGTCTTTACCCGAAAAACGATATAGCTAAAAAGCATACTAATATCATTTTTTCCGCTCTTTAAAAATAAACATTAGAAAAAGAAGTGATATTTGGATTTTTAAAGATAAAAACAAAATACCCTTTTTTAAATAAAACACCCTGTATATTTTATTAAATATTAGTAAGAGTTTTTAAAATCCTTTAAAAAAGTCTTTATGTGATGTATCCAATATATCAATTTTTTAAAAGCTTTAAGAAAATAACACATTTGATTCGTCTATCTTTTATAGTTTTGTAAATATAGCCATCAAATATAAAAAATAGTAGATTTTTTCCCGTTCTATTACTGACACTAAATTAATTGCTTATATCTTCTAGAGCTGTAATATAATGGTAAATTAACATAATTTTTGGATTTAAATGGTAATATTTTCAAAACTATAAGAGATAGACATATTAAATGTTGTATTCTCTTAAAGCTTTTTAAAATATCTATTTAACGGAAATGCAATATACAGGATTAAAAAGATCTCAAAACACTTAATTTGTATGACCCTGTATACTTCGTACCCTAAAATTTATGCGTATTTTTTTTATAATTTGTGTTTATTTCATTAATACGTATAGACGCTTTTGCAGATAGGCCATTATTTGCCCTAAAAAATAGTGATATACCTTTTGACTTTATAGAGAAAAAACAAGTTCAAGGGGAAATGGCCTATTTAGAACGACTTAAGAGGTAAAAATGACCGTCATAAGTTTGAAACCAGACAGGTTAAATTTATTTTATAGCACTGGATCTCAAAAGCTTACGCCTTAAATTCTATGCCCTGCAAACCCTTTTGATTATTATATGTATATTGATATATGTGGCTGAAAATTTTTTGTTTGGCAGGTTCTGATTTAAAAAAAAAACCTTTTAGACAAAATGTGCTCTTGCCAACAATATTTTTAATAGCGGTGTCTTCATTTAACCTCTAAAACATTTGTTTGTCAATACCATAAAAATTGAAATTACGAAACGTAGGTATATGACTTAATAGTGATTATAGGATTTAGCATTGACTGTTAAAATTAAATATGTTACTTTTTAGTTTTCACAGCCAATACTTATTATTTTTTAAATAAAAACATTGTAATACAGGGTGTTTTCTAAGTACGGTTGAAAGCATAAAAACGTAATTTCTTATTCTTGTTATAAAAAAAAATTCCTATATACATATGACCGTACTTGCTTCATTTTTGAAATACAAGGCGTTAAAGTAAAAAAGTCGGTGTTCTTAAATTCCTTAAACACCATAAAACTGATTTAAATACAATTTGGTACACTTATTAAATGTAATTAGGTATTTGTAAAGCTCTACTTAGATTAAGAATATTCGGTACAGACAAATTATTTAGAGAAAAAGGTACGCCACAGACTTTTATGAAGTTTTTATGTTTTTTTCTGCTTTTTCGTCTTTATTTATTTTAGTTCATGTGCTACTAGTTTAGAAATTTGATAGTTTGCCATAAAATTTAATAAAAATAATTTAAAATTAATAGTAATAATAAATTTGGATGACTAAGAAATTGTAGACAAAATTATACTGTTTTAGTATTATTTCTACATAAAGTAAGTATAGGCATAAAATTTTTCAAAAATTAAATCACTGCATAGATACAAAGAAAATTAATGTCTTTTAAAAATAAGGAGCCTATGATTTTTTGTTGCAATATAATGGCTGTGCTGTAAACATGGTGGGATTCCTATCATTTTCTTTATTTACTAAGATTATTTTTTTAAATTTTAAATCTTATTTTTTAATTGTTGAATCAAAAAAATTAATATATATATATATATGTATATATATATATATATATATATATATATATATATATATATATATATATATATATATATATATATATATATGTAAACCTTATAAGAGATCAATAATTATATATATTGACTCTTTTACCTCTAGGCCTAATAATCTTACCCTAGGTAGAGCTTCACAAGCGCCATATTACATTAAATAGTTGTACCCAATTTATTTTAAATCGCTTAAAAGGTTTTTAGATATTTAAAAATAATCGACTTTTTACAAAGTATAACGTTCTGCATCACGAAAAAATTAAGCAATTTCAAATGCTTATAGGAACTTTTTTATAAAAAAAACATAAGATTTTACCTCTGGTTTTGTCCCGTAGCTAGGAAACATCCTGTTGAAAGATATAGAAGATAAAATAGGATTTTTAAGTCATTTTCAGGTAAACCGAAAGTCAGTATGCCTTTCGTATGTATGTTTTAATATTTAAAAATTAAAAACTACAAAACCAAAAATATTTTAATTTTTCTCGTTTGCTTACCCTTTTCCTAAAAGCACTTATATACCACAGTCTCCATACAAAAAAAAATTACTTTTGGTGTTGAAAAAAGGCAGTTAGTCCTCTTTAAAAGATTTTTTCTTGGTTTATTCTGTTTCTTTGCCTGTTTGTAAACGACAGTAAAACCTTTCTTGTCAGGAGTATCAACAATGGACAATCTTTTCTGGTGAACAAGTCCATTGTATCCGTAAGAGTTAAGACTTGTCAAGTTGTTAGCCTCAGTGCTAAAAGGCTTGGAAATGTTGCGCTTTTTAAGTTAGAAAGGTAGTTGGTAGAGGAGCTTTCCTCGCCTGAGGAGGTACCACCCCACTCACCCTTTAAAGGACCCGTGAAGTCCTAATGGACGTTTCGGGTTCTCGATAAGTGAGTCAGTTTTCCTTCTTCCTTCTTTTTTCTTTCCTTTTTTTTCCTTTCACCCCAAAATTATGTAAAAATGATGGCGGCATACCCGGGAGTAAAACATTCCGGAGATAACATACCCCTCCATTCGGATCTCCGGGCGAGGGGTGCATCCGGGGGCCCTCATCGAAAGGTTTGATTTCCTTTGCAAATATATGTGAGCTTAACACCAATATAAACTTCGTTCACCAATACCTTGAGTCATCTAAGCCCCACATACTGTTTCTAACGGAGACACAAATAAGTTCTAAAACTTCAACCAGCCACCTTCTCTTCCCAGGCTACGAACTTATTTCGTCTTTTCGCCCACATGGAAACGTGTGTGCTTACGTCCGCAACGATCTGGCTTGTGCTCGAATTTCTAATCTTGAATCGGGAAGGTCCGATGGCTCAAACTTTCCCTTAGGTCTTCTACTAAATTTATCTGTTGTTTGTACCGATTTCCATCTGACAATTCCTTTGTCGAATTCATTGACTTTCTTTCAACAAAGATCGACAGTATTATTTCCCAGTTTCCAATGGCCGAAGTAATCGTGCTTGGCGATTTCAATGTCCATAATAAGGACTGGCTAGGCTCTTCAAAAACTGACCCTCAAGGCAGCGCAGCCGAAATCTTCGCAGTCAGTAATTCTCTTACCAACCTTATTATGACTCCTACCTACTTTCCTAAGTTTTAAATTATAGCTGAAACCACTTAGATCTTTTTCTTACTTCTAACCCTTTATAATGCATCTGTTACTGCCCCTCTAGGTGGCTCAGATCATGGCTTGATTACTGTATCTTACTCTTTACATCCTGAGGTAAATGAATCCATGCCACCACGCACCGTATGGCACTACAAACTACAACTCAGCCGACTGGGATGGCCTTAGGGACTTTTTCGCCACGTACCCTTGGGATACTATCTGCTTTTCTTCCCAAGATCCTTCCGAAATCTGTAAGCAACTGACCAAGTCAATTCTATTGGGCGTTGAAACCTATGTACCTCACACCAAGAAAACCATCAAACCCTCTAATCACAAATCTTGGTTCACTAAAACATGTGACAAAGCTAGAATTTTAAAAGTTCAGGCTCACAAGAAGTTTTTACAGGATCCTAGTCCAGGAAATCGACAGGCCAGCATTAAAGCAAGAAACCACTACCACAAAACAATCCCAGAAGCCAAAGACTCCTTTGATAACCGTTTAAAAAACAAAGTACTTTCTTGCTCAAATGGCAGCAAATCCTTCTGGTACTTTGCCAAAAACATCAGTAAAAACTTCTGTACAAGTTCTTTTCCACCATTAACTTTGGAAGATAAAATTATTTCTACATCTAAAGGAAAGGCCGAACTACTTGCTAAACAATTTGCTGCCAATTCAACCCTTCATCCACCTGTCAATCATCCAATTCCAACTATTCCCCCAGTTCCTCACAAAATGCCCAATATTATTTTTAAGGTAAAACACATTAAGCGTATCCTTTCTTCTCTTAACACCAAGAAATCGTCTGGGCTAGATGGAATACCAGCAATCGTTTTAAAAAATGTGCTCCTGAACTTGCACCTATTTTAACCAGGCTCTTTCGAATTTCTTTTGACACGGGCATTTTTCCAGACAGCTGGAGAGCTGCACGTGTCCAGCCTATTCCTAAGAAAGGATCTAAATCTCTTTCATCCAACTATAGACCCATTTCACTTCTCTCAATGCTTTGTAAGGTAATGGAGAAATTCATTAACTGGCAAATTCTTAAGTATTTAGAAAAACATAAAATTTTACATGACAGGCAATACGGATTTCGTCACAAGAGATCTACAGCAGATCTTCTTTCCTTTGTTTCACACAACTGGAACAAGTCTCTTGAGTTTCTAGGTGAGTCCCAGATCGTTGCTCTTGATATATCTAAAGCTTTCGACCAAGTCTGGCATAACGCACTTCTTAATAAACTTCCCTTCTACGGTCTTCCAACTAAACTCTGCTCTTGGCTCTCCAGTTATCTTTCTAATCGACGTATATCAGTCATTGTTGATGGCCACTCTTCAGGTTTTCACGAAATTAATGCTGGAGTGCCTCAGGGTTCAGTACTAGCACCAACTTTGTTTCTTCTTTACATCAATACCTTCTTTTTCCACAACCAATCCCATTTATAGTTATGCTGACGATAGTACCCCTCACTCCACTTTTCAGGTTTCCAAACCAATCTCTCAATCCGACTTGGAAAGCAAACGCAGGGCGATGCAGATATCTCTCTCACAGGATCTCAATTTGATATTGGATTGGGGCGCCAAAATCTCGTTCAATTTAATGCATCCAAAACACAATCATGTTCCTTGTCAGGAAAAAAATCATCAAACACTCACCCTTTGCTTATGAGTGGCCAGGTTTTGCAGAGCGGGGACACATTTAACCTTGTGGGCGTCACATTTGAGAATAACCTTAACTGGCATAAACACATTGTATCTATAGCCACCGCGGCTTTAAAAAAGCTTGAAATTCTTTTCCGAGCCGAAAAGTATTTTTCTCCTTCCAATTTATACACCTTGTGTGTGTCCCAAATTCGACCCTCTCTGGAATATTGTTCTCATGTCTGGGGAATGGCATCCCTTACAACCCTCAGCATTCTTGACGCTATTTAAAGAAGGGCTGTTCGTCTTATTAATGATCCTTTACTTACTCAAAGACTTCTCTCTCTTGCCCATCGTCGAGCTGTGGGAGATCTATCGCTCTTCTATAGATACTTTTACGGCTTCTGCTCCGACGAACTGTCCAGTATAGTCCCTCGTCTTGCAGCTCTCAACAGAGAAACTCGTGGTGCCGCACGTATGCATTCCAATACGATCCAATTGGACAGGCACCGAACTTCCCATTTCGTTCGTTCTTTTATCCTTAGAGTATCCAGACTGTGGAACCTGCTGCCAGCGGAGGTCTTTCCTTCCCCCAAATCTTCAAGTTTTTAAGTCCCGTGTTAACAAACTTCCTCTTACCCTGCTTAAGGCACCCACGGTACGTTAGTATTTAGGCTTTCAGCCTTCGTGGAATGTCCAAAAATAAAAAAAGAAAGCGTTCTTGGCGGATGATACTCCAAACGAAATGTAAAGACATTTTTCAGCCTTTACGCGAAACTTTAACTCTTACAGATACAATGGACTTGTTTACAAGAAAACATTGTCTAGAGACTTTTATTTCGCGATATTGAAAACAGTTACTTACTTCTGTTGGTACTCATCGTTCGAGTGCTGCAATCGGCCAATGATGGCCGCATAAACGACACGACCATATTAAAAAAAATATTGGCGTGACAAGTGACAATGCTACCAACAGTAGTAGTTACAAGTTATAAAAAAAAGTTACTAGTAAATTTTCCACGCACGATCCGCCGTTTAATTTTATAGGACTTAGATACGGAGTAGGTGTTCTTAGTTATTTCATGATGGGGTGTGTTATATACTCCATCAGACATTTTGTTTTTATACGTACAAACAAAAGCAGTAATAAAATTGAAATTCAAAAGAGATAATTAAAAAAATTCATTTTCTTCCCAAGGATCTTAGTCCCATTACCAACCAAAATGTAAAATGCTGGGTCACTTACCACTAAATTAATCTTTAACAAATTGGCTGTAAATTGTACACTTTACCTTTGGAAAAAAAAAAAAACAAGTAAGTTAGCAAGACTGTTTAAAAAAAGTTCCAAATATTTAGGCTGTCCTGAGATCAGCTTTATACCACGTATGGTCGATAATGAAAAATAGTATCGTATCTCATTGTTAAATGTTTTTAAGAACGGAATTTAAATATTAAAGCTATCTTTGCCTTTTGACAACTTTAAAAATCAGTTACTTACTTAAATATATTTTACCGACTTGATTTTACAGTTTATAGGATTTATTATATTTATAGTATTATGTGCCATTTTGCATATAGGTTAAATGTTTTTTTCTAATTACAAATATAGCTTGTTAACTTTAAATTTAAATTAAACTTATTTAAAAGTCCTAGAATATACAGGGTGTTTCTAAACAATTGCGAGAAATTTTAAGAGGTAATTTTTTATCCAAAAATAAAAAAAAATCGAAAAACACTTATTTTAGTAAAAACTTGTTATACTGGATATAAACCTTATTTAAATAAGTATTTATTATTTTTGTTACATAATTGCTATTAAAAAATTATAAAACCTAATTTTTAAAAAGAAAAGATCCGCGCTATGCTTCTTTAATGGTCTAAAAATATGCAATCAAGTGATTTTTTTCTCTTAAACTAAACAAGATACGAAAAACAAATTGAATGACATTAAAGCGGTATTTTTATTTGCTTAATCTAAAAAAGCACAAAAATTTAACACACTTTTACACAGTTAGTGGCGTACCGGTTTTTGTTGAAATATTCCTTTAGTTGCCTCTTGAGACGCCACTGGGCTTACTAAATGTAATTAAGTTAGTGATAAA
Source organism: Listronotus bonariensis (assembly GCA_014170235.1). NCBI lineage: Eukaryota > Metazoa > Arthropoda > Insecta > Coleoptera > Curculionidae > Listronotus > Listronotus bonariensis. The sequence continues at coordinate 40,423 of JACEGR010006503.1, read as the reverse complement.
TAACCCCTAATGTTATAAATATTATTGCCTAATTAAAACAAAATTAGGTACAGAATGGTTGAGATATTTAGAAAAATATTTTTTTTTGAAATTTTAACACCCTGTATTTCAAAAACTAAGACGTTTGGGACATATGTTTATATAATATTTTTTAATAAAAATAAAGTTTTAAATTTTTTTGCATTTGTTTAAAAACACCCTGTATATAAACACAAACCATTTTTTCTTTTTGATACTTTTAAAGGCACAAAAGCAAGTGTTTTCTTAGTTACATACTTTATTATTTAGTTGCTGTTTTCATGGCAACTACGATGACTTGCGATGTACCCCATTCGGTATCAGAAAGATCATTTACCTACATAAATAATAAATGCTTTTTAATGAAAATAAAGACAAGTGACAAAGTGTTTTATATCATTGTATATGGTTTAAAAGAACTGCATTCTGAAATATTATAAAACTGACATGGTTCTATTACAGGTTTTTAACTAGGAAAAAAACTGCAAAATAAAGTTTAGAGCCCACAAATTACAAAACAATTGATTTCGGTATTTTTCTGGAAGTGAGTAAAGTATGTGAAGTGATTTTAGATTGATCATGACACTCTAGATGCAAATATGTTTAAAAATGTTGTATTTTATCCTAAAATAGTCTGTAGAATCCCAAAAGCCAAAAATATACAGGACGTTCCATTTAAAAAATAAAGTTCCAATCATTTTCGGTAAAAACTTATCATATATACGCAATTAAATGACTCCTCAATAGTCTAACAACCCTACCAAGTTTCGATAAAGAAATAAAGAAAATTGCAGCCCAAGGTAATCTTGTGAGCACCAAGTAAACCTTTTTTATAGAAAAAGCTTAGAAATAAACTCTTAATATAAAATACCTTATAGATTAAAATACATGTTTAAGGTGGCTGTAGCCACAAACACGCCTTTTAACCGTATAGTAAGTGTTTCCCAAAGTGTGGGTCAGCGACCCCTGGGGGTCGCAATGAGGATCCTAGGGGGTCGCCGGAAAATTCCAAAATAAGACAAAAACACTACTTTGTTAAATCATGTATTTTTATTTTAATAAAGCCGTAAATAAAAATTAACAATTAATTATCAAACGAAACATAAAAAACTAAATATTAAAAGTCCTTAAAAAGTCCTTAAAAATAAAAAGAAAAAAATAAAGTCAAATATTACAATGTTAATGAGACCCATGCGCCTGTTTTTTGAAACTAGTCTTTCAAATCTAGGCTGTGTATTTGAGACACACACAATTATATCGTTTTCAAGTACGAGACGATTTCTCACTTTTGTTTTAATGGCAGTCATAGACGAGAAACTTAACTCACATAAATATGATGTTACAAATGGAACCAAACATTTTACAGCTTCATTCGCCAACTGAGGGTATTTCTGCATCTTTTTGGTCCAAAATTCGTCCGGGTTCTGGGAAAAAATTGGAGCTTCAACATTCCATCACTTGATATTTCAATAAGTTGTTCTTTCATGTTTATTGGTATTTCAGCATGTTGAAAGGAATCGGCTAAAACGGATTCAGTATCCATCTGCAACTGTCGTAACTGTTTTGAATTTCTTCGGGAAATAATCACAGAGCTGTTGTTTTAAATTAAGCAAAGTAACTTGCATGCCTGCAAAAACTTGTTCAAAATTTGTAGCACTGTAACATACATTTTCTATAATTTCCTGAATGCACTGAAATGAATCGAGCTGCTTTTGCCAAGTGAAGTTGACCATAACCAATTGGCTAGAATTTTGCTATTAAATAACAAAATATCTTATTATTATACAAAGAATAATCAAACTAAAGGGAGCAAAACATTTTCTTAACTAACTTTCTAAAAGTAATTTTACGAAAGTTTAATCTACTTGACTTTTTTCTGGGTTCAAGCGCTATTAAATTAATATAATTGCAATCTTTGTCTTATTTTTTGTTTTATTTCCATACAATTTCCTATTTCCATTTCATGACTAAACATCTGTTTTTGATTTTAAAGGGAGTCTTTCAAAGACTTTGACTAAGCTAATACTTTTTAAATGCAGCGTCACGTCAAACACATTTCTGTGAGTTTAATTTAATTGTTATGCATTAAAAAAAAAGAGTTTTTCTTTGTGATTATTTTTTAAAGTGATTTAAAATGGATAATTAGTTGAGGTTATGGCATTCTAGAGGTAAGTATACAATTTATTTAGATTTCTTACCGTTACTCTAATTTGTATTTTTTTTTATTTAATTAGGTATTGGCAGATCTAACCTTTTAAATTTGTACTTAAAATTTTAATGTTGCATTAAACCACATAAAAGTTCCTTCATTAATGTCGAAAAATGTTGATTTAAATATTTTATTAACTATAAAATTTAATTTTTTAGTGCGACTTTATTTAGTCTAAATTTAACAGTTTTTATAAAAAAAACACGTGTTTAACACTTTTAACCCGAACTGAAAAAAGTCAATGTTTAACCAGAGACTCCAAAGAATATCAAAGTAAACAAAACAACTCCGGTTAGGTTGTGGTAGAACTTGTCTTGTGAATAAATACCAGATCCATCTAATTTCAACGGGTTTAATTTAGTTTAAAATAATAAGAAGAACAAAAGAAACGCAACAACAAAACAAAATTAAAAAAAAAACGCAATAAGTCAGCATGTTCGGCAAATACTTTTGGCAGCGGTATTTATAAGCTATTATTTGTGTTATATCTGGCGGTGGTTCACCAATAATACATCAAACGTGCAACATGTAATGTGCCATAGGAGGTAAATATCAATGACCTTTTATCCTTTACAGGAGACGAAACTTGTTTACATTTGATTACGATCAGACATTAAAAATTTCTCCGATTTTACTGGACTATTTGCTTTCAAGATAATTTTGCTTAAGTCATAAGGCAAGCGCTAGTGCCACTTTTGCTATTTTATATTAAAAGTCTTGGCTTTTGCCATGCTTGCATTTATTTGTTAATACAATTTTTACTGGTAATACTATATAAGAATATCGTCTAAACTTTAAGGTGATTTTGATATCAGAATTCTATAGTTATTATTATGTTCATATTAAATTATCATTATATTTAATTATTTACAGGTTTTTCTTTTTGTTTTAAATCACGGAAAATTGACTAAACAACTCGACAACGTTGCTACGGGCCATAGCCTCCAAGCGGGCTCGGATTGGCTAGTCTCGTAGCATTTTTATCACTTCTCATGCGCCATTACGTGCAGCGTTGCCTTGTGAAAAATGGTTGTTTTGGTGATTTTCTCAGTTTTTCATGTGTCTTATAGTGTTTTTTGTGTAAATTATTGGACAATATTACCGACAATATGGTTCGTGAATGCCAAGTATGCAAAAAATAGACTTTTAAACCCCAATGTGTCATTTCACAAGTAAGTAAACATATGTTTGTTTTGCAATTCATTGGCGTCGCATCGTTGTTGGCGTAGTCTGTTAGTATTTATTTCGTTATGAGATACATAATAATATGTTTTAAATTATTTCATACACATAACTTATTTACAAATGACTAATTATGATATTAGTGCAATTTTCTTTTATGAGAATAAATCTTAAATTAAATATAGTTGATTGCCGTCTTTATTTGTGTGACGCTTGTCGCACCTTTGTAACTGGTTTTTAGTCTATTTGAAATAACCTTTGTGTTGTTTTGTAAATGCTTAAATTCAGTCAAAAACAAAGTGCATATCACAAATATTACCCAAAATCTAAAATGGCAAATTTGGTGAGCATAAACAATTTTTAAAATAATTTTCTCATAAATGTAATGAAAGTAAAGAATATTTGTGTCCAGTAATAATAAAAAAATTGAATGCTTGTTCGCTATAGGTTAAAGCACACAAGGCGCTTAGGTCTCGGTACTCTCACGGACCGATCAAATAATTTACATGCATTTTAAAAGAATTACCTTGAATGATGTTTAAATACCATGTAAGATATTTGATCGGTCCTTGAGCGTACCGAAACCTGAGCGCCTAGTGTGCTTTGACTTTTATAAATCACGAACTAGTTAGTGTAAATCGGGTATTATCATAATCAGTCAGTTCATTTATAAGTAAAGTATGTGTAGAATGGCGAATGCGCAACCGAATGTAAGTGTTGGTAAAACATCAAGTCTTTTTAAAGGAATGCATATTATTTTGTATGATTAATAGATTAAAATACTTTTTATACCATAATAATTTAAAATAAAAAGAACATGATTTTCAATCTATTATTTAAAATATTCCGAATTTACCATGTCTAGTTAGTTACTAACTAAAATTTCTTGGTTTTAAATTATATCATATAGGCATCATATTTTACATTGCAAGCACAAAAAAGCCATAAACTAGCAAGCAAAATAAAATGGCGTCCAAAAAATTAGGAATATACGTTTTTAGTAATACAATCTTTTAAATTAAGCTACCTATTCAGTTTTTATTCTAGATTTTATTTATTTTTTAAATGTTTATTCCTTTATTTAAAATAAAAAAATAAACACATATAAAAGGGGATTTATCAGTATAAAAAGGGTTAGGCGATGTCTGGGATAATTTTCGCTCATGTTTCTTTACGTCATCTAAATGACCAATTGGGCTTTAAAAGAAGTTTCTATTTAAAAAATAAATACATAAGACAATCATCAATGTCTATGTCATAAATAATCAGTAACCCCACATTCTTATAAACAAAATGAAGTTTTTTTTGAGAATGTGAGGTATATTTTTTATATCCACGTTATAAACCGTAAAATTATACATACCCAAATCTTATTTAGAAAAGTTTTACAAGTTTATCTAAAACATTCTTATTTGGTGTTATTTTTGCTTATTTTATTATTGCCTTAGAATGGCACACCTCTGGCAATCGAAATGCACTTTGTCATTATATTATTTACAGTGTTGCCAACACAGAGGTATTTGTAAACAAAGGCAAATTATTTTGATTTGTTTTCTTTGTCACACACGTTTGTGTTTTCATGTTTAGTATTTTAATCATGGCAACAAAACAAACGGCATTTTAGCATTGAAAAAACAAGTAATGTTTGGTCTGTTGTGAATAGTCACAAGGTAAATATACTAGCTACTCCCCCATACTATCGAACACCGTACTCGAATAACGCAATTTTTGCTTGACATTAGGTGCATGTGATATTTTGGGCAACGTCTTGCCATGCGGTATTTATGCGCTGTTAAGAAAAAAAACATTTTATTTTTATTATGAATACAATACAAAAATCCTATTGACGAGATCTGTAGTAGCCGAAGGGTCATTAAAAAAAGATTCATGTAAATTGCTTTAAGGACAACTTTCTTATGTATATGAGTGCGGAAAAATTAAACAATGCATTTTCACTATTAATAATAATGGCGTTGTTATAGCTAAACTAAACAAAGCTAACACAAGTGTTAAACAAGTTTACACTTGAGAGAACGGACAGAGATAGTACTGCCCGAAACGTTGTGTGAATAAATTAATAAAGACAATGGAAGTCCAGGAAATTCTTCTCTTTTAGAAATCTCTGGCTAGCTGGAAACGGTCAAAAATTTATGTCTGATAGCAAAGACAATAATTGCTTAGTTTTACTATAGATTCCCAGAACAATGCTAAATTTTTGGTCATCAGTTTGGACGCTGAGCTGGCTGAATTTATAAAGCGGCAAATTATACGTACTGTTTACGTGTACTCTGATGGATACCACCTTCACAAATCCCACGAAACGAGCGTCCAATCTGATAACCAAAGGCCCAGCAACGACCTAATTAGTGGCCCCACAGGTGCCTTTGACTGATAGGAAATTTTTTAATGTGTACATTAGCCAGAATTTCTGCCTGACAACCCAAAATGCTATAAAGGACCGCTTTCTCGAGCCAAAAACGACGTTGTCAAGCCCGGCTCTGGGCTCGACAACGTTTACCTATATTTTCATTAAGGACGGGGTAAGGGGAAAAAGGGGAACCAAAAATTAGACGGGCTTGAAAAGTATGTTTTATGTATATTTTTATACAGATTTAGTTCAAACGTAGTTCGTCTAGGCGGCGCGACCGATTTATACGGTTTGGTGTATATATTTTACCTACGGGCTTCCGACGCTTTGAAGCCTTACATTTGGCAACATCTAAAATACAAAATCTGAGCATTGTTTAACATTGATCATTCAGTATTCCGAAGGAAATTTTATACCCGGTGGTGCGTCGCCCAGCTTTTGCTTGGCGACGTCAAAGAAATTTTCCATGTACATTTTAAAGGGGTCAATAATTGGATCCCCTATACATTTTACAGAAAAATTGAAGGATAACCATTTATATAGAGACGAATCTAACAAACCCTCGTGCTAAGTTATAATAAATTTTATCAAGCGAATTTGCAATTATTCAATAAATTTATTTTTAAGATTCGCATGATAAAATGAGAATTTCAACATAATTTATTAGGACCTTGCATTTTGGTTTAACAATATATTTTATTCTTTGTATACAAAAATATTTGTAATTTTTGTACACAATTTTTTTTTAAGTTGCTTATTCAGCATTTTATTTATTATTCTAAAGGCTGCTCTACACGCTGGCCCATTGTTGACCATTACCATCATGGCCAATCGTGCCCAATTCAATACCATCCATTTTATATTATCTGGCCATCGTGCCATCCACACGATGGTAATGGCGCTTAATGACCCAGTGTTATACCCATATGGATTTAAAGACACTCCTAAAAAAAACATTCGATTGAATTTTTAACTTAAGATTTTGATTAAAAACGGTTGTCATATAAAAATCATAAAAACAGTAAAAATTAACGCCTAAAAAAATAAAACTTGCCAGTTTCTAAAGCTATTTAAAATAAAATTTACCACCCAACAATTTTGTCAAAATATTACAAGGCAATTTTGACATGCAATAATCAAATTATTTTACACGGTAAGTATTAAAAACCAAGGTCTTAATTTTTAACCAGTCTTTTACATTACAAATTCCAGGATTTTGCTCTATAAATTTAACGCAATCTTGTTTGTTTGGAGATATTTTCTGATCAACATGTTTTTAAAAAATTTTAAAACAAGGTTTTTGTTTGTTTTTGTCCAACGCATCCGGCCGCGAACGTTAGTTTTTGGTTCTCAACTAAATCGGTGTGAATTTTTGTACTAATATTATCATTAGACTTTGAACAAGAGGGCTGATTATCATATTTAATGCCCGTATTTATAGTCAAACTTGAGGAATCCTCAATATTTAAATCTCAAATTTATTAAAAGTTCAGAGAAAAACGTTAAATGAACTGAAAAATAAATACTAATAGAGTCTCTTATGATGCTTTCCTTTTACTAGGCTAATTTTACAATGGTAAATGGTCCAAAAGCTGTAAAACGTTTTACTGGTGCAACTTAAATGGAATAGAATTTTAAACGAATTTAACGTTTTAAATAATTCTATTTAATTTTAGTTGAACCAGTATTTTTACTTAAACCAAAAATTACAAGCATAAACTTTAAATTAATTTAGTTTATTCTCAATCAGCCAAATAATTTAATTTTTTCATGTCCACTAAGCATTGTTAACTTAAACAGTTTGCAAAAACTAAAGACTGACTTAAGATTTAATTTTTGAAAAAAATTTACAATTTTTCATAATTTAATAAATTATGTAAAATGTTTGTTATGCGAAACTCAAAATTATACAAAACTGTAAACAGAATATAGCATTATCCAACGACAGATACACCGCGTTTTGCACTAAGTACCGCCCATGTAATGAAAGGAAAAGGCTATAATATTGCTATTAATTTTATTAGCTTAGGTTCCTATACATGGGTGTTCCAAAACTATGCCAAACTTCAACAGCAGCTAAATCTTGCAAAAAAAAGTTTTTACAAACGTAAGTTCAAAATTGTTTTTTTGGCAATACATGCAGGGAGTTAATAGTGTAAAGTTGCATATTTCAATTATGATAAAAAACGGTACGCCACTGTTTTTTCTCAATTCAAAATTATTTTCGTAATCTTTAGTTAGTTCCTACCAAAAACGACTTCCTGACTTTTTTCTGCCCGACGAATCGTTTTGGAGTAAAAACAGAAATACTCTTATCTGCATTTGTCGTGCATCTTTAACGATTAGGCAATTTATTTTATTTTTTTACTCAATAACCGTTTGATGGGCAGAAAAAACGTCAAGAGGTTGTTTTCATTAGAAATTAAACAAAAATTAAGGAAATATTTTTTTTTGAAAAAAAGCAGTGGCTTATCGGTTTTTAGTTTAATTAAAATATGGAACTTAGGACTTTTGACGCCCTGTACTTCCAAAAGGAACCATTTTCGGACTTACGAGTATGATCATAAAAACTTTTTTCTTATTTTTGCAAGATCTAGCACTGTTAAAGTTTGGCACAATAGTTTCGGAACACAGGGTGTTCCGACGGGTAATAATACTGGTATTACCTGTAAAATTCTCGATGCGTTTTCTCCGTATGTCCCATAAATCGCGCAATTTGCTCCATCTCATCACCCTGAAAGTTTATAAGTTGCAAGATTGTAGCAATTTGTTTTCTAAATCTTGTTGACGTTAGTAACTCGGGTTTTTAGCTCCACACTTGTAGGCAAATTTTCTTAACACGTATGCTCCAGACATCCAAGAGTCGGCAGTATAGGGATTTGCAAATAAGTACTTATTTGATTTGGGAACAATGTTAGTTTCATCCCGGATTTTAATTATTAGTTCCAAATATTTCTGCATTTGTTTTGTAAATAATATCGGAACAGGTTTACTTTCTTTTCCTAGTACAATTATTCTTTTAAAATTTGAACTCATGGTTTTTTCAAACTCAGTTAAATTTTGTGCAAACTCCTCTTGTGTGAGACTACAAAAGTCTTTTTTATACGACTCAATGGTCATAAATTGAACTTCTCCTGTTCTTTTTCTATTGAAAACTAATACAAGACACAAGGTAGTTTCTGCAAGAATTTTATAGTTATTTAAATTTTTTTCTATTTTCAATTTTTCATATGCATTTAATGCAAGAGCAGACACATAACTATTAAAGCATTTAATGTCTTCAGTTAGTGGAACTAATAAAGGTTTCTCTAATTGAACTTCATGTAAAGCCTTATTGGCTAAGCTCGAAATGTCATTACACCAGTGTCCATTAATCATGTCGCGTGTCTCAGATATTTCTTTGAGTTTTGCGTCCCTTTCTGCGCCATCTTTTATAGGAAATAAGGGATTTTTTGTAAGAACAGCCTTTTTGGCAACATCACAAAGAAACTTTAAGTTTGTACCCATATGCAGAGCTAGAGATGAAGCTTTAAATGTTTTAGTATCTCCATTATAACCGCTGATTATTTTACACGCAGCCACGATATGTTCGTACATCTCAGGTTTTAAAAAATCAATGCATTGTTCAATTGTTGTATATTTCTGCAATGCAATCTTAAGCCTAGCCATTTCACGAATTCTGTTGGAAACTACTACATTAATTTGCTTACGCTTGTGTTTACCCAAATACGACTCACCATAAAGACATATTAGGGGATCAGATTTAGCAGTTAAACTGATTTCATCTCCCCTCATAATTGGAAAAACTTCTGATTTAAGACAAGTTTTATCTAACCATCCGCATATTTAACATATATATATATATATATATCTAACATAGGCAAATTAAAATCCTAACCTCTTTTTTCACGCCACGTGCAATATTTCCAACGGTCTTTAAATTATATTGACCTTTTAGACGGCAACGCTGCAGGGATTGAAAACGTCGGTTCGCCATGTAAATCAGTATATTTTCGGGTTCGAGATTGCGGTTCCATGTATCGGGCTCAATAACGTGTATTCAATATGGACAAAAGTAAATAAACAAAGATTTTTTTACCCCTCTTGATTTGCTCTTCTTTATTGTATACATAATTAAATATCTAAACATTATATACTCCTCTATTCTTAGTATTTCAATAGGGTCTGAGGTTGCCTGTTGGACATATCGGGTCTAAGAACGTCGGCTTTACACGTATATATACAGGTCTGGAAAATCGTTATCGAACCATTGGGATTAACAAGTGGAAAAAAGAGAAAGAGATCTTGCCTTAAGATAGAGAGTAACAGAAAATTAGATATTCCCCTATTTTCAAATGCAATGATGCCATATGTATGTATACGCCTTGCTCGCTCCCCCACCCTTTCCTGCAGTAGTATGGGATGGAAACCATACCGGCTCACCCGCGCGGCCGGAAGCATTTGAACGAAGAGAGTTCATTTTCAAGCTGATTGGAGTGTTGCAAACTGCTGTCATTTCTTTTTAAATGTTGGTTTATATTGTTGAACAAAGAGTTCAAATTATCAAGTGGTACTATGCTGGTAATTCAGCAGAAGAAATATTTGGGAGATTTGCACTTTTATTTGAAGGAGGTCAATGTCAATTAAAAAAAAATGGTATCAACAAGATGGTTGTCAACAATTTTTTGCAGTCACGTTTCCAAATCCTATAATCAGCGGAAGAGGTACCATAAAATGGCCTCCAAGATCACCGGATCTGGCACCAAATGATTTTTTCATTGGGGACATGTTAAGCAACAAATTTATAGGCAATGTCATGAACGTGCAAATGACTTAGATGAACTCCGCAAAAAATTAGTCAGGTTTCTTATAGGCATATCACCTAAAATACTTGAAAAAACAAGAACCGAATTTTGTAACAGTTATATTGTCTTGCACAAAATGGTGGTCTCTTTGAGAACCCTATAAACTAAGATTTTTAAAATTTTTAAAGTTTTTATAAGAAATTTTGTTAGAAGTACTTTTTTGTTCTTTATTTCTTTTTTAGAATTATTTGTGTATTTTTTTTTTGGATTTGCTTTTTATTTTTTCAGTTTTGTTTAGCACCAAACGGCAAAAAAATAATTCTCTTAAAAATAGCAGTACTTGATGCATTTAAAGCAAGAAATTCATCATATAAAGTCCGCGCGTTTAGTAAAGAGGCCATCATTATCTACGCGAAATCTTCTGTAACTCTTTCAATCGCGGTTTCGAGGGCTTCGTATCGTTACCTAGGAAGTAGACATTTTAAAGATTTGATTTGAAAAAATAAATTACATTTTAAATACGGGATGAGGGAATAACAGGAGATTTTGCGCAGAAAATGATGACGTCGGTGGCATCTTTACTAAACGCGCAAACCCTACCATATCTAATATTTACGTAAAAAAAAATGTATCAAAAAATACACAGCAGTAACACCATCCATGCCTGCAAACAAGCAACTGCGTGCTCGAGGCCCGAGGCTCGAGCTCGATACAAAGCGAGTGCGTTGGCGCTGCTATTAGTGGTGGGGGAAAAAGGAAGGGAGACGAAATCCGGACGGGCGCGTCTGCGCTGCTCAGCTGTCGAGTACAGGGTTGCCGACCTGCCCTAAATTTCAGAATAAAATTAAAATAATAATAGTAATAAAAATGTTATTAAACTTTTTCACTTTATTTTTGTGGTTTTAGAATGTAATTGTATAGTTTATATTTAATTTTTAAAATTTACGGATTTTTAGAAAAATAAAAATATTAATTTAGGGCTTTTTGGGGACAGATTTTTATTCGAAGTCGGGTTGACTAGAATCCTTTGTAATTTATTTTTACTGGCAAGCCGTTTGCTGTGTTGCAAACTGCTGATAATCCTGCAAAATGAATATATTTTTTTAAGTTTTGGTCAATATTGTTGTCAAGGAGTACTATGCTGGTTATTCAGCAGAAGAAATAATTAGGAGGTTTGCATTATTTAAAGGAGGTCCTGTACCGGTAAAAAGTACAATTTTTAAAATTATTATAAAAGTTTTAAATCATCGGCTGTTAACGAAACTGTAGGAAGTGCATGTGTAATGATGAAGTGCCACCTGCACCTCCATTAACTGAGGAACGGAAGTGCGTGATACTGCTGCATTTTCGCCCCTGCAGTAGTGCGCCCTGGTGCCTTGCACCACCCGGTAGGCACGGCCCTGGTCATAAGCATATCACATCAAATGCTTGAAAACCAAAGAGAACCGAATTTAATAACAGATTGAAATATTGTCTTGCTAAAAATGGTGGTCTCTTTTAGAACCACAAACTAAGATTTTAAACAGATTTTATACATTATATAAACATTTTCGTTAGAAATACTTTTACGTTCTTTTATTTTTTGTAGAGAATATTTTTTTATATTTATTTTATTTTTTTGAAAGTTTTGTTTAGAGCCAAATAGCAAAAAAAAATTATGCCTCCCAACTTTACAGGATTTAATGTATTTAAATAAATATTTTTCTAGGATACTCAAATATTTAATATTTACGTAAAAAATGCATAAAAAAATATAACAAGGAGTTGCACTCCTCATGCATGTCTACCATGCTACTGAATTAAATACCAGTGTGGCCGGTGGGTTACGATAAAAATCCCCCGCGTTGTTCCAAAAAATCCCTTTAATGTGATACCTTGAAAAAAATTCCTCTTACGTTAGGTCACATTTGAGGGTTGCCTTTTGATTGGCAAAAAATGCATTTTCTACGCCAAAGAAATTGAGAACCAGAAAACATATTTACGTAAAGATCAAGAATTTAAATAAAAAAGTAAGTCAAAGTAATGGTACGTTAACATCTGACATTTATTGCATGATATTTATGTCATTTGGAAATTCTGGCTAATGTAAACGGTCAAAAATGTATGACTGACATAAATTTTTGATTGTTTACACTAGCCAGAATTTCTGTCTGACGTAAATATCATGCAATAAAAGTCAGATCTAAACGTACCTTTAAAAAGGTGTTTTTACACCATTTAACCAACGTTAAGGGCGTTAAATGGCGATCAGAGTAGACTACCTTTTAAACCGTTAAAAAACCCCGTTTTTACTTTAAAAATCCCTTTTTCCCTTGTCATTAAAAATCCCCAAAAAAGTCTTTGGCAACACTGTTGAATACCCTAACGCTGCACGCAAAACGAAAACCGTGGGCGTCGCACTGTGGGATAAAAATCCATTATTTCGGCCAAAAAGCAACTTTGAAATTTTAATAGCTCATGCTCTGAATTAGAAAGTAGATACTGGAAATTACATGTACACAAAATTATACAAGGATTTGACGACTTCTATTAGGTTAATAAGAAACTTAAAAAGGTATTTTAAGAATCAATTAAAATCATACAACTAAAAATAATTAAGTATTAAATAAAAAGTGTTTTACCTTTGTCGAAAAATTTGCAATAATTTATATTATTCTTACCCATGTAAACATAAATATACAACATTTAATTTACCAAGTTAAATATTAGCCTAATATACTAAAAAAGTAAAAGAATTAAAATAATAAAAACTATTGTTGTGTTTCCGATGCAAAGTCTCGCGAAGTCTCGCTACTTTTGTCAAACATTTTTTACCATTTTCTTTATTGGTTGTTGTACTAACAATTACCTGGCTTTTTGCTACTTCTGAGTAACCAGAACTAACAATTACCTGGCGTTTTGCTACTTCTGAGTATAAGGACAGATACATTTTTCTTATAATTTGCAAGGTTTTTATTTTAAAATTAACATTTTTTGTTCTACACTGTATATCTAAAAGATAAAAGCATTCTGATGAAAGATACGGATTTTACAAAATCTTTACAACAAAACAGTGTTTTTATGTATTTTATATGTTAAAAAATAAAGAAAGTTGGGAAGATGTAACTTTATTACGCTTCTAAGAATAATTAAAAATTATTCTTTACATTTGGATGGTCAAACCTAATTGAGATAGACATATCAAATGTGGTACTTTTTAAAGCTTTTTAATAGATCTTTTGGTAGTAATATAATATAAATAGTGTCCATTTAAAAAATATCATACCTATTGTCGTACCCTGTATATCATATGAGATAAAAATAATTTGATCACTGTTGGTTTATTTTGTACAATAAAAAATAATGATGTTAAGGGGGATGTAAATGTAATAAGGCATTCTATTTTTTTTTTAAATATTTTTTCAGTAAAGAGCACCTCATTTTAAGTTAGATTAGTAAGAATTTTGGCCAAAAAATTTAAATTTCTATCCCATAGTGCGCCGGTGTCCTGATAGGGGAGTACGTTTGGATATAAGCAAAGAGAACGGGGAAAAATTTGTGCATTAGACAACATTGCATTCTTATCGCATTCTCATCGCATCGTCTGTTTCAGTCGAACTTATGTGATTCAGTAATACTGTTAGCGCTCTCTTTTCCACTTGGGCAATTGCAAAGGGCGAATAAAGATTTTCCACACCTGTATATTTATAATGATATACAGCTGCCTATTAAAAAACGGCCGCAAAATAGGGGTACCAGCTGTTAAAAACATAAAGTATTCGAGATAAAGTGAGAGATGTCGCGCAGCGTCAGCTTCTTAGACGAGAAAGTTATTCTGTATAAAAATTTTTGTTTGTAATAAAAATATAATTGAGAAGAAAAGAAAATGTTGATTTTGTATACCGGGTACTCAAAAACTTAAAAACATGATTATTTCTTAAGAGTTATTAACTGCCTTAATTTTTAATTTTAAAGCAAAATGCTATTTAAAAATATATTTAGAATAACAATTCAAATGACATATTAATGTTACAAAGGTATTAATTTTTTTATAAAACTGATTTTGGGGTTATCAAAAATAAATTATTTTAAATTTTTTAAATAAAATGACCTTAAAAACTTTTATTTTTTTTTAAAGCGTTAACACTGGACGATTCACTATGTTTAATTGGATTTATTCGTCGAAGAGCAATAATAAAATTTTTTTTAAAAATCAAAGGCTTTGATTTAACCCACATTTTACTGTGTTGAAAGTCATAAAGGCAAAGAAGACTGATGACGATAGTAACAACTGTTCGGACTTCGACTAGTTAAAAAGAACATGTTATTCGCTAATAAAAGATATAGCTTTATTTAATAGAGTGATTTTAAAAAACTAAACTGATATTTAGAAGTTAAGAAACCAAATTCTTAAGTCAAGCAATTATTCTTGGTTAAAAAATGTATACTCTTGACTTTAAAATCACAGAGTCCCTATATTAATTATTTTGATTTAAGATAAGCTTTTTTAAATTAAGTTAATTTTTTGTGAACGTAATAAATTAATTATTTTTGTTGACTTTTTAGTGTTTTTAATTTATGTATTTTAAGGCACTGGCCAAACGATCGCCGGCGGTTTTGCGCAATCATAAAAGAAAACCGCTGTTCGGCGGTTTTTATATCTACGTATATAAAAACCGTCGTAAATTATAATTAATATGTTATTACCGGCGGCTAACTTATTTTACAGATAAAAGCCGCCGACCGACGTTTTGCTTATAAAAAATATGAAAAATCGCCGAATAATAGGTAAAGTTAAACTAATTTCAATAATTATTTGTTTTATTGTTTATTATTATTTTTATTATTGATCAACAAACAAAAATTACACTTGGAGAAACTCTAGACACCCACGACGATTTTCTCGAAGCTCTTCATAAGTGAAAAAATATGTATGATCATCTTTAAGGAAAAAAAAGCCAAAAATATTTTAGCGGCAAGAAAAAAAACTTATCCTTTCATAGAACTAGACTAAAGTATTTCCAATTAAAGTATGCATGTATGGGGGTGGAACAAACTTTAAGATTTTCAGGAAAAGGAAAAAAGGTTTTCATATACGTAGATAAAAAAACCGCCGGCGGTTTCTTCTTATAATTGAGAAAAACTGCCGGCGATCGTTTAGCCAGTGCCCTATTTTAAATACACTTTTTTTTTTTGGGTTTAGTGACTTATTAATTACTTTATTAATAAACTGTATTTAAAACTTTTTTAATACAGATTGTTCTCGAATGGGGTTTACAAGAGTGGAAATGGATCAAAAATGTAATTTTTCATAAAAACTTTTGTTTGTAAAAAAATATGATTTACAAAGAGAAAATGATGATTTTGTGTACAGGGTACACAAAAACCCGAAAAACATGACTGAAGAGTAAACAACCTTTATTTTTATTTTTACGCAAAATTCCAAAAAGAAATATTATAAGAAAGTTTGCAGTCGATAAAAAAATAAAATAAAATTTTATTAAACTTCATAATTTGGCAAAAACGCATTTGATCATATTCGTTTACAGCTAAAAAATTATTTTATGTAGGAATTTGAAAAAAGCAGGTGTTGGAAAAGAAAATTATGAGACTTTTTAAAGCCATTTTCTTGTAAAAATTTAAAACATCTAATTTTTAATATCTCCAAAATCAGTTTCATAAAACTTTTTGATACCTTTGTAAAATATATGTGTTATTTAAAATGTTATTCTAAATAAAATTGTTTAATAAAATGTTGCTTAAAAATGCTAAACAAAGGTAGTTTACTCTTAAAGAAAAATTATGTTTTTAAGTTTTTGCGCACCCTGTATACAAAATCAGCATTTTTTCCTGTATCATTTTTCACAAGAAATATTTTTATAAAGAATACCTTTTTTGTTTAAGAAGTTACGGTACTTGCGGCCATTTTTTCATAGGCAGTCATGGATTTACAAATTTAATACATACATTGCTATGGTGTCGATGATGTTGTATTAAAAAAAACTAGTAAACAAAATTTTGTTCCACATAATATTTTTTATTTATCTATTTAAAATAACTTGGTATTTATAAACGTATGCACAACTGTGAGTTGGATTCAATATTCTATTAACGTAGTGACTTTGCAGTGAGATCTCATGCTATAAGGTATATTTTTACAGAATACAATAAATTTTAATTTTAAAATGGCTTAGACCCCCCTTCCCTCTTAGTATGACTGAGATAGTATATTCGTATTAGAAAAGCTTTATTTTGTGTGTTTTAATGCATATCGTTTGTGGACACCTTCTTACCATTCGTAAACAAAGAAAAAAATATGTTTTAGTAACACAAATCAGTAATTTGTATGGTTTGTAAGATAAGGACTTTCTTTTTTCTTTGCTAGTTAAACGAAAGGAACATGTTTTTCCAAAAATGTCACAAAGTTCTATGTTTATTTTAAGTGAGGACCTTTTTACTTTTTTTTCTATTAAAAAAAAAACATGTTAAATTTGTCAGGCTATAAAAAACTATAAAAATATTTTTGCCTACCACAAAATGGCAGTATAGAAATAGCCATTAATATTTCATTTGTTTACATTTTTAAAAAGCTCCTCAGATTGGTTCAGATGTGCTAGGTTTTAATATGCAAATAATTAAACCAAGTTGTTGTGCTGTGAATACTCTAAGAAATGATTATAAACCTACTTAACTATAAAGGATTTTTACGAAGAAAGTGCCCACTTTACCAAAACAGTAAAAAAAAACATGATATTAGGCAAAAATCAATAACTGTCAATATCATATTTTAAACATATTTACCCGGACTAATATAGGCTAATATACGACAGCACATCAGTGTTGCCAGAGACGGGAAATTTTCTCTTTTTCGGGGAATTTTGATGACATAAGAGAATAAGGAATTTTTAAAGTAAAAAAGGAAATTTTTAACAATTTTACTCTGATCGCCATATATGGTCCTTAACGTTGAATATGGCTCCATTTTAATTTATCAGAATAGAGTAAAAAACACCTTTTAAAGGTCGTTTAGATTTGACCTTTAATGCATAATATTTATGTCAGATTAAAATTCTGGCTAGTGTAAACAATTAAAAAAATGTATACATATATTTTTGACCGTTTACATTAGCCAGAATTTCTATCTAACATAAATATAATGAAATTAATGTCAGATGTAAACGTACCATTACTTTTACTTACTGGTTTACTTAAGATTCTTGATTTTTACGTAAAACTTTTTTTTTTTTTTGGTTCTCAATTTCTTTGGGGTAAAAAATAATTTTTTGGTGATCAAAAGGCGGCCCTCAAATGTGATTTTAGATCACAAAGATTTTTCATTATCTAAAGTATCCCAAAAAAGGGATTTTTGGAACCACCCGGGAGATTTTTATCCTAACCCACCTGGCAACACTGCAGCACATCACCTGTCGTTAAGGGATTCGTTTTAGACGGCAAGGGTAAGCGGTCAGTATCTGTCCTTATTAACTAGCTCTGTTAAAAAAGATGAAAGACGGTTAGAGCTTAAGGTAAAGTATGTAAAATGTTTTGTGTCACGGGCGGTTCCTTGGAATTACTGAGTCGGACTTGCGTTTGTTGCAAACGCAAATCTGGATTTTGCTGATATCGGTGTTTTAAGTAGTCATTTAAGTTATAGCTTTTTTAAATATTTAATTTAATATACGAGTAAAATAAGTAGTTCCGTGGCCAAAACACTTAGTATGTAAGGCCAAACCAACCTAGATATAAAAAAAAAAAAATATTTAATTTGTTGTTTTATTTAATTGTGTTAATTTGTTAAACACGTTTTTAACTTTTATTTCTATTTGCACACAAACTATCTATTTTGAAGACCATGGAAACCCCAGACTGAAGAGTTTTATCGGTACCTTTAAGGATTTTTTTCTCAAGAGCCAGCAAACAAAATTTGTTTTAATGTGTACAAAGGCTAAAGAAAATTGGATATAAATTTAGGGTTGTGGACAAAAAGGCATTTGTTATGAAGAACAGAAAAATAGTTCTATGGCAAATCGAATATTTAAAAAAAATAAATGAGAACAGATGCCAGAACCGACCAATATACTATTTGGACAAAACGTGGTACGATACACATGATACTGCCAAAAAAGGATGGACAGACAGCTCTGGCCGTTGCTATTTAAAAGGGGTACAACTTAACAAAGGGTCACGTATTGTAATTCTTCATTGTGGTTCAAGTGAAGGATGGGTTAAAAATGCAATAAAATTATGTGGAAACAAATTGAAGACTGTAATGTCGACTACCACAAAAATATGCAGTTGGATATTTTTGATGAATGGTTTGAACATACGTCACTTCCAAATTTAAAACCAAATAGAGTAATCGTTATAAATAACGCCGCATATCACTCCAGGCAACTTTATTAAATTTTAAATAATTCTTTTAGAAAACAGGGAAATTCTTTGTTTTTTAATTAAAAATTATTTATTATTTGAAGAGCAC
Organism: Listronotus bonariensis; assembly: GCA_014170235.1. NCBI lineage: Eukaryota > Metazoa > Arthropoda > Insecta > Coleoptera > Curculionidae > Listronotus > Listronotus bonariensis. The sequence continues at coordinate 21,383 of JACEGR010006503.1, read as the reverse complement.
CATACAAAAAGAGAGTTATTAGAAGTTCTAAAAGTTAAAAAATGAAACAAAACATTTTTTCCACGACTGTTTAAGAATGTATACATTAATAATGTGATTTTAAACAGGAAAAGGAAAAAAGGTTTTCATATACGTAGATAAAAAAACCGCCGGCGGTTTCTTCTTATAATTGAGAAAAACTGCCGGCGATCGTTTAGCCAGTGCCCTATTTTAAATACACTTTTTTTTTTGGGTTTAGTGACTTATTAATTACTTTATTAATAAACTGTATTTAAAACTTTTTTAATACAGATTGTTCTCGAATGGGGTTTACAAGAGTGGAAATGGATCAAAAATGTAATTTTTCATAAAAACTTTTGTTTGTAAAAAAATATGATTTACAAAGAGAAAATGATGATTTTGTGTACAGGGTACACAAAAACCCGAAAAACATGACTGAAGAGTAAACAACCTTTATTTTTATTTTTACGCAAAATTCCAAAAAGAAATATTATAAGAAAGTTTGCAGTCGATAAAAAAATAAAATAAAATTTTATTAAACTTCATAATTTGGCAAAAACGCATTTGATCATATTCGTTTACAGCTAAAAAATTATTTTATGTAGGAATTTGAAAAAAGCAGGTGTTGGAAAAGAAAATTATGAGACTTTTTAAAGCCATTTTCTTGTAAAAATTTAAAACATCTAATTTTTAATATCTCCAAAATCAGTTTCATAAAACTTTTTGATACCTTTGTAAAATATATGTGTTATTTAAAATGTTATTCTAAATAAAATTGTTTAATAAAATGTTGCTTAAAAATGCTAAACAAAGGTAGTTTACTCTTAAAGAAAAATTATGTTTTTAAGTTTTTGCGCACCCTGTATACAAAATCAGCATTTTTTCCTGTATCATTTTTCACAAGAAATATTTTTATAAAGAATACCTTTTTGTTTAAGAAGTTACGGTACTTGCGGCCATTTTTTCATAGGCAGTCATGGATTTACAAATTTAATACATACATTGCTATGGTGTCGATGATGTTGTATTAAAAAAACTAGTAAACAAAATTTTGTTCCACATAATATTTTTTATTTATCTATTTAAAATAACTTGGTATTTATAAACGTATGCACAACTGTGAGTTGGATTCAATATTCTATTAACGTAGTGACTTTGCAGTGAGATCTCATGCTATAAGGTATATTTTTACAGAATACAATAAATTTTAATTTTAAAATGGCTTAGACCCCCCTTCCCTCTTAGTATGACTGAGATAGTATATTCGTATTAGAAAAGCTTTATTTTGTGTGTTTTAATGCATATCGTTTGTGGACACCTTCTTACCATTCGTAAACAAAGAAAAAAATATGTTTTAGTAACACAAATCAGTAATTTGTATGGTTTGTAAGATAAGGACTTTCTTTTTTCTTTGCTAGTTAAACGAAAGGAACATGTTTTTCCAAAAAATGTCACAAAGTTCTATGTTTATTTTAAGTGAGGACCTTTTTACTTTTTTTTCTATTAAAAAAAAAACATGTTAAATTTGTCAGGCTATAAAAAACTATAAAAATATTTTTGCCTACCACAAAATGGCAGTATAGAAATAGCCATTAATATTTCATTTGTTTACATTTTTAAAAAGCTCCTCAGATTGGTTCAGATGTGCTAGGTTTTAATATGCAAATAATTAAACCAAGTTGTTGTGCTGTGAATACTCTAAGAAATGATTATAAACCTACTTAACTATAAAGGATTTTTACGAAGAAAGTGCCCACTTTACCAAAACAGTAAAAAAAAACATGATATTAGGCAAAAATCAATAACTGTCAATATCATATTTTAAACATATTTACCCGGACTAATATAGGCTAATATACGACAGCACATCAGTGTTGCCAGAGACGGGAAATTTTCTCTTTTTTCGGGGAATTTTGATGACATAAGAGAATAAGGAATTTTTAAAGTAAAAAAGGAAATTTTTAACAATTTTACTCTGATCGCCATATATGGTCCTTAACGTTGAATATGGCTCCATTTTAATTTATCAGAATAGAGTAAAAAACACCTTTTTAAAGGTCGTTTAGATTTGACCTTTAATGCATAATATTTATGTCAGATTAAAATTCTGGCTAGTGTAAACAATTAAAAAAATGTATACATATATTTTTGACCGTTTACATTAGCCAGAATTTCTATCTAACATAAATATAATGAAATTAATGTCAGATGTAAACGTACCATTACTTTTACTTACTGGTTTACTTAAGATTCTTGATTTTTACGTAAAACTTTTTTTTTTTTTGGTTCTCAATTTCTTTGGGGTAAAAAATAATTTTTTGGTGATCAAAAGGCGGCCCTCAAATGTGATTTTAGATCACAAAGATTTTTTCATTATCTAAAGTATCCCAAAAAAGGGATTTTTGGAACCACCCGGGAGATTTTTATCCTAACCCACCTGGCAACACTGCAGCACATCACCTGTCGTTAAGGGATTCGTTTTAGACGGCAAGGGTAAGCGGTCAGTATCTGTCCTTATTAACTAGCTCTGTTAAAAAAGATGAAAGACGGTTAGAGCTTAAGGTAAAGTATGTAAAATGTTTTGTGTCACGGGCGGTTCCTTGGAATTACTGAGTCGGACTTGCGTTTGTTGCAAACGCAAATCTGGATTTTGCTGATATCGGTGTTTTAAGTAGTCATTTAAGTTATAGCTTTTTTAAATATTTAATTTAATATACGAGTAAAATAAGTAGTTCCGTGGCCAAAACACTTAGTATGTAAGGCCAAACCAACCTAGATATAAAAAAAAAAAAATATTTAATTTGTTGTTTTATTTAATTGTGTTAATTTGTTAAACACGTTTTTAACTTTTATTTCTATTTGCACACAAACTATCTATTTTGAAGACCATGGAAACCCCAGACTGAAGAGTTTTATCGGTACCTTTAAGGATTTTTTTCTCAAGAGCCAGCAAACAAAATTTGTTTTAATGTGTACAAAGGCTAAAGAAAATTGGATATAAATTTAGGGTTGTGGACAAAAAGGCATTTGTTATGAAGAACAGAAAAATAGTTCTATGGCAAATCGAATATTTAAAAAAAATAAATGAGAACAGATGCCAGAACCGACCAATATACTATTTGGACAAAACGTGGTACGATACACATGATACTGCCAAAAAAGGATGGACAGACAGCTCTGGCCGTTGCTATTTAAAAGGGGTACAACTTAACAAAGGGTCACGTATTGTAATTCTTCATTGTGGTTCAAGTGAAGGATGGGTTAAAAATGCAATAAAATTATGTGGAAACAAATTGAAGACTGTAATGTCGACTACCACAAAAATATGCAGTTGGATATTTTTGATGAATGGTTTGAACATACGTCACTTCCAAATTTAAAACCAAATAGAGTAATCGTTATAAATAACGCCGCATATCACTCCAGGCAACTTTATTAAATTTTAAATAATTCTTTTAGAAAACAGGGAAATTCTTTGTTTTTTAATTAAAAATTATTTATTATTTGAAGAGCACCATACAAAAAGAGAGTTATTAGAAGTTCTAAAAGTTAAAAAATGAAACAAAACATTTTTTCCACGACTGTTTAAGAATGTATACATTAATAATGTGATTTTAAACAGTAGGCCGTAATGTCGCGTCTGTCGTGGTTGACAAATATTTTGTCACAAATCGAAAATAATAAATATATTGTTTGTATTCATATAAATCCGTAAGAAAGTGGTGGAAAAAGTATAGTATGCTACTCACACGGAATACTCATTTCCCTCTAGTATGACTTACAAAACTCGCCTGCGGCTCGTTGATGCTAAAGTCATACTCGTGAAAAATGGGTAACATTCCATGCTAGTCCCATAATATACTATTTTGTTGATAAAATAGCTGAACAAAATGGGCATACAGTTTTAAGATAACCTTCTTACTTTTGAGTTTTTAACCCAATGAAACTAACAGGGAGCCAATTAAAAAAAAAAAAAAAAGCGTTGCGCAATTTTTTTTCTAAAATTTAACAAAAGAGTTGTTGACCTAATTACACAAAAAGTGTCCAACATTTCAAAATCCAGCTGGGAAACATTTTAAAAATCTTTATTTACTATACACCATATTTTGTTTTGTAAATTTTAAATTATATACAGTGTGTCCCAGGATAGGTGTTACAAGAGGACAAATGAATCAAACATTTTTAAATGTTTAAACGAGATTTTGGGAAAAATGCCCAGAAACTACCTACTTTTATTTTTTTAAATTAGAACATAAATGTATAAGTAAATGTTGTAGAAAATTAAATTTTATCTCAAAATTTTAAGTTAAAGCAGGACAGTAAAAAAAATGTAATTGTCCATATTTTACATTACGCAGTACAACTTAAATTATGGGCAAGAGAAAGCAAAATTTAAAAAGATTTTATTAATTTCAAATATATTTTTTTTAATTTAATCCCTCAAGCCAAGTATTTTAAAAGCTGTTAATGCATAATGTAAAAATTACCAAAAATATTTTTTTACTTTAACTCTTTAAATTTTGACATAAAATTTAATTTTCTACAATATTAACTTATAAAATTCTGTCCTATTTTTAAAAATAAAACTACTTTACTCTTGGTCATTTTTCATATTTTTAGTTATAACTCGGCCTGTATAATACCAATTGAAGGTTTAAATATGATAAAAAATATGTAAGCAATAATTTATTTTAAAAAAAATATGATGGAAACTGCCAAATATTTAAATATTTTAATTATAATGAGAATATCATCTCAGTAATATAATTATTAGCATCAGTGATACTAAAGAATTCCAGATTCGAGTTTTTGAGTAGTCCTATCCGTTTTACACTTTAGAAAACAGGACAGAGATAGGACTGCTGTGTGAATATTTATAAATAAAGATTATGAAAGTCCAAAATTCCTTTAGTATGACTGTATTATTGTCTACCACATTCAAACAAGAGTTAATGATGCTTATTTTTTAATATATACATATATAAAATATATTAATATAAAAATGTAAAAAAATAAATAAACCTGGAGAAAATAAATAAAAAATCTTTACAGAATAATGGTACAAAGAGCAACAAAATTCTTGTACTAACGAAAATGTTTAACAAAAGGAAACTCTTGTATTTATGCACAAAATGAAAAACTTCATTTAATAAATATTGTAGCAGAACGAACGTCATAATTTTGGTTGGCGTTTGAAATAGTTTTTATAACCTACAGAAATGTCTACGTAATGGTGCGTTTCCTGCTTGCAATTTTGACTTGTTGCATGCCAATTTGTGGAAGTAAAGTGGTGCATGTAAAGAAAGTTTGGCTTGTGTGCCAAAACGAATGTAATGGTTCAGTCTAATTTGCACAAATGGCATTAAAGTCCACATAAAAGGTATTGAATAGGCATGTTTAAAGACACAACTTTTTTAAGAAACTACAGTTTAAATAAAAGCGTGCAAGAAAACAGTAAATGACCCAAAATTAATTCTATACATACATAGGTTAAAGAAAATTTTACTTTATAAGTTTAAACAAAACGCTGTATACCTCTATTTACAAACAGTAATATAAATAACATTAGATATATTAATCACGTATGACGTACATTCCAATGATGATAATCAAGTGATAAAAACTAAGTTGTTTATTAGATAACTTTAATAGAAAATGATTTTTATCTTTTGAGTAACATAGTTTGTTAAATATTTATATTGTAAAGTATCTATCAAACAGATAGTTCTGTACATTAGACAAGGATTATGGTGAAGAAAGAAAAACTTGAAAACCTACAGGATTTAATTAAAGACACCATTGGCGGAGAAGTAGTGCAGCAACATGTGGAATCATTGTTACCACCGGGCGAAAACTATGGAAGTGTTATGTATAAAGTTGATTTTAAGGTACGTTGTGGCATTGGATAATAATGATATTTTTATAGATTTATAAGAATTATAGCGTAAATGAAGACGTTACGCCTTTAAAGCTTTTTGTGGTATAAAGACTTATGTATGTTTGAATTAGTAAGAAAAACTAGAAATAACTAACGTAATTTTGTTTTTTTTTCTTGGCTTCTGTTTCCTCTGAGAACAATTGACCAACTTAAATAAGAGTACTTTATCTCTCTCGGTGACATAATGGTCAGTGATTTTGCCTAGCAAGCGACCTGGTTTTTAAGACTCGGGGTCAGACAAGATATACAGGTTCATAATAAAGTATGTGCAATAAATTTGAAGATTTTTATGGTAGTTTCAGGACAAATGCCTGATTGAACGAAATATGTTTGTTGAGTTTACAATATTAATTTGGTTTCTTGACAAGCAAAACAAATAGGTTTTCGTTTTGACATCGGTGTTGCAATGGTATATTTAAACAAAAATATATTCCAGTACATCGCCAAACAAAAAACGTATATATAAATATTTAAAAATAATAAACTTTACTGATCGCATTCTTTTTAACTTATAGCTGAAAAATTTTTGTACATAAACCTAAAATAATGTAAAAAATTTGTATCTTATATATATTTTTTTAATAAAATGAGAAATCTTTAACATTTTATTAAAGTATAAACAATTTTTACAATGTCTTGTAAGCAAATTGTATCAACAAAAATTTCATTACATGCTTGAAAGTAAATGTGCCTGAAATGCTTTTAAGAGGCAACTGTCTTTTTCTTTTGTATCAAAAGCCCAGCAAAAGCATATTTAATCTTGAGCCTATTATTTTTTGTTAAAGTATATTGCTTTTAAATAACCCTTAACGTCAGAGGTGCCGTTTCTGGAACGTAACCACAGACCACCGGTCATTTTGCCATGTTGTCTTTTTTACCGTACATGGACAACAAGAATTTTCTTTTTTTATTATTGTGTGAACAAATTAGTTTTTACCTATTTTTATTTGCATTTAAGGATTTTTTAATAAAAAAAAAGATAGATAATATTAAAATTATTTTTATTTTCATATTTTTGTCATACGTAACAAAATACATTTATGGACATTAAAGAAAAACTGCAGCACGCCGTTTTTATACAAAGAAAGCAAAAAAGCAAAAATAAACCATTCTAAACAAAATACATCAAAAGGTATAAATATGGTTTATAAGAGTTTTTGTGCTGGTATATTTTAGCGTTTCATGATTCGATGGTATAGAATCGACATCCTATTCGATATTGCTACCAACAGAATCCACTTCTTACGCCCATTTTAGAAAAGTATCCTTAAGATGGTAATTCTAATCTCTTCCCCGTTTTGAGGGCCTTAGATTACAACCCATACTCAAGTTATACATGTAAAATGAAATAAACAAAAATGTATATTTTAAAATTTTTACGTAAACACACGACTACCGGTTACTTTGACTGGTGTCGTACTTTACATTTTAATATTTTGCTTTCTTTAAGACATACACTTTTTACGATTTGGATCATAGCGTGAAACTAAGTGCCAGAAAGGTACATAGACGCATACAGACGCAAATGATGGGGATGCCATAATCTTGGCAAATTGGTAAGCTAAGTCGAAATGACCGGATCTCTGTGGTTAAGGGTGAATTGCTGTAGATTTTTTATTTGGCAAGGTAAACTTTACGATTTTTCTTTTTCAAAATAAAATAAATCAGGTTTTTCGGTTAACTTTGTAGTTTTTAAATTAATAATCCGATTTTACTTTTTTCTTAAGATGTACAGTGCGTCCAATGTAACTTGTCCACATTTTAAATTGCCCATTGGTTTTTTATTTCTTTATTTAAAAAAATGATGCAAAAAAATCTATCTTTAATAGTTTCGGAAATATGACCATTTAAATCTAAAAAATATTACATGTAATTTCCATTATATCTACAATCTAACTTTAGTCCTAAAGTAGTATTCTCTTAATAGAATTGTTTTGTGTAATCTTTATAACCAAAAAAAAACTTGATAATTTACTGTACAATTTAGTTTTTGGATCATTTTTTTAAGTTAAGGAATAAAAAAGTTATAGGCATTTAAAATGTGGGAAAGTTAGATTGGACGCACTGTATATGGTACGAAAAAAGTTTTATTTTTTAAAATTTATGATAAATAAAAAGAAATTTTAAAAACTTTTATTTGAAGCTTAATAAATGTACAGGTTATTTACTTTTTTATATTTTAACTTATAATAGAAACAGAGTTGGGTCGAATACTGAGATTCAGTATTTGAATACGAATACGAATACCGAAAAAAAAACGTATTCGAATACTGGAAAAAAGAGATTCGAATACTAGAAGAGAAAAAAAAACCGATGATTAAAAATTTGAAGAGCAACAAAAAGGTCCTCACCTCATTTTCCCCTACAAATTCTGCTTACACATTCAGCTATTCGAATACTCGAAACGCCGCTATTCGAATACTCGAAGAAAGTATTCGTCGAATACTTCAAAAGTATTTGAATACAGAATCCCGAATACTAACCAAAACAGTATTCTGCCGAATACCGAATACCAAACAAACAAATGTATTCGAATACTATTCGAATACCGGCTAAATGTATTCCGAATACTATGCAGAATACTGCGTATTCGAATACGACCCAACTCTGGATAGAAATAACAATATTTTGTTAGGTTACTTTGGTAGTATTCGTATTTTTTTATCAAATTGCTTTTATCTCTTAAGATATACAAGGTACGACAAGAAGTACATATATATATTTTTTTAAATTACATTTTATATTAAAGTATTATTATAAAAGAGATGAAAAAACGTTACAAAAATAATATTTTTAATTTATCCATCTTTAGTGGTTCTAATTTATATGCAATTATACCTAATTTAAATTCACACCTATTCTTAAGATTTAAATATGTGGCCATTTTCGCAAAACTAATAAAACCAAATATACAGTGTGTCCCAATTTTCATGAATACACCAAGATGTCTAAGTTATGAATAAAGCAATTTATTTCAAATTTTGGTGGTAATATGTTAAAGAAATAAAGAATTTTGCATAGTAAAAAAAATTATTTACTATTGGCGTTTGCTCTCTTCTTGGAGAGGATGCTATATTTTTATAAAAAGACATTAGTACCTATTTTAATATTTTTTTGTTAGATTTAAAATTACCATCCTCAAAAAGCCCCTCATTGTTACGCGCCAGTTTTTTAATATAATTTTACCACCGCAACACCACACGCCTCTGGTAAACAAAAATTTTAACTGTACCAAATACTTACTTTCTGACTTTACCATTGGCGTGCGGTGTGTGGGGATGGCTTAAAAGAGTCCCATTTATTAAGTGGCCCAAAAAGTAAAATTTAGAATTTAAAAGACAGCTTTAAAATGGTTGTAAATGGTTACCAAATGTGACGAATTGGTCATCCATACACCAACTTTTACAGCGTGTTAAAGTCATAGAAAAATTTTTAGCGCCTCAGTTAATTATACATGGCTCGATAAAAAAGTGTGCAATTGGTCACATAATGGTCAAAATTGGCCGTGGTGATTTATTAATTGGTCCACAAAATTAAAAAGATCTTTATTAAATAGGGACATTTAAGGACGAAAAAAATTTGTAAGAAGCAGAAAATTAAAGATTTTAGATTTAAAAAACAAATTCTGAAATCTAGTAACACTTAGAGACTTAGGTATAAAATATTTAGTCAAAGATACTGGAATAAATATTAGAAAATATTAAAGTCACCAATTGCTACATAAATATATTAGGTACCACAACATCAACATTCGCAGGTCGCTTCATGCTGTAACAATTGGTCACTATTGGCCATTAGGTCACAGAACTGGTTAGCAGTAATATAAAATTAAGAAAAGTGTTTCTTAAATTTTTTTATTACTACATAAAAATATTTAGCACCACAACACTAAAGTTAGGAGCTAATCCGACGCGATATTAATTGGTCAGGATTGGGCAAATGAGTTGCAGTAATTGGTCAGCGGTAAAATAGGTTCTAGAACATTTGGTTTAAAATTACTAATTGTTACATAAAAATAGATAGAATCCTAATATCAACATTCAGTGCCTATTCAATGCGATATACAAATTGGTCACGGTTGTCCAGCCGGTCGCAGAGGTTGGTCAGAGAATGAAGAGAATATACAGAGTTGGTTTTACACTGTTTTTAAAAAATATATATGTAACGCCTCAATATGAACATTTAAAGCTCGTTCTATGCTAAAAGTTGGTCACGAATTGGTCACGATTGGTCAGTCACTGGGATTGACTGACTAATCGTGAGTAATTCGTGACCAATTAATATAGCAAGAAATAAATAAGTTCTGAATGGTGCGTATATTATGGAGAAGTTCTCCTCTACTACCACTCCAAGAGTTTATGCTGAATACGGTGACTTATGGTGTATCGTCCAGTCCATATTTGGCTATACGAACTTTGTTGCAGCTCGCCAAGGATGAGGAGACAAGTTTCCGTTAGCAGCAAATATACTTAAAAATTATTGTTATGTTGATGATGCAATAGGCATGGCGGACTCAGTGGAAGAAGCCTTGGATGCCCAGCAGCAATTGACGTCCGCTATTGCAGTTGGGGGATTTGAACTTAGGAAGTGGAGCAGCAATTGTTCTAAATTATTGACTTCTGTCCCTGAAGCTCATCAACAGACCATTTCATTCGATAACAACGAACATTCAGGCATCAAAATTTTGGGCTTGCAGTGGTCTCCAATATTAGACTGTTTTTCATATGAGGTGAAACCTATTGACCGACCTTGCACTAAGAGAAATATTCTTTCAGAGATCGCCAGGATCTATGATCCCCTGGGATTCCTTGCTCCAATAGTTATAGTAGCAAAGTGCCTTATTCAATTGCTATGGTTGGAAGGTTTGGATTGGGATGAAACACCCTCTGCGCAAATTGTGAACCAGTGGCAGATGTTTGTTTCCCAACTTCATAATTTGACTACTTTGGCCATTCCTCGTTTAGTAACACAGGTGAATGTTGTTGCTTCTGAACTACATGGGTTCTGTGATGCTTCCGAAAAGGCTTATGCCTCCGTAGTGTATTTGAGGCAGGTGTCAGACTTAGGTGAAGTTAAAGTGTCTTTATTGTGTGCGAAAAGTAGGGTGGCTCCATTAAAGCGGCTGTCTATACCGCGACTAGAGCTGTGTGCAGCATTATTGCTAAGTGAGTTGGTTAACTTTGTAACCACATGTTTGAGCAATTTAAAAATTGATAATGTATTTGCTTGGTCGGATTCCAGTGTTGCGTTGGCTTGGATTAAATCATCTCCCCACCGATGGAAAACCTTTGTAGCCAATCGGGTGTCGGAGATTCAGGAAAAGATTCCACCTTCGCGCTGGTTTTATGTCAGTGGAAAAGAGAACCCGAGTGATTGTGCTTCTCGCGGGTTTTTCCAGAGCAATTTCTTAACCATCCGCTATGGTGGGCGGGGCCTCCATGGCTTCAGAAATCTAGTGATTGTTGGCCATTGGGTAAGAAATTCAATTTATTGTCTGAAGACTTCGAATGTGAAGAGCGGAAGATAGTGTGTGCATGTAATCTTCCCCCTCTAATAGTTTTTTGGAACTGTTGTGGAAATTTTCTTCATTTAATAAAATCAAGCGTATTGTGGCTTATTGTTTGCGTTTTTTAAATAATTCCCGCACGCCTCGTGTAGCATTTGACACCCTGACAGATTGTGAGCTGTACAGGGCCGTGGTGTGCTTAGTTAAAATGGTCCAGCAGACGGAATTTAGGGAAGATTTACTTAAGATTCAAAGTGGAAAATCGTGCTCCAAACCATTAAGTAAATTGGCACCTTTTCTTGATAAAGACGGGGTAATTAGAGTCGGCGGACGTTTGAGAAATTCTGACTTGCCGCAGGATTCTAAACATCCAATGCTGCTGCCCAGAGCACACCGACTAACAGAACTGTTAATTGAATCAGTTCATCGTGAAAATGGTCATGTTGGACCTCAGACTTTGCAATATCTTTTAATGCAACAGTTTTGGATTCTATCAGTGAGACGTGCTATTAATCATGTATTGTCAAAATGCGTGCGATGCTTCCGTGTCAAACCCACTACTGTTTTGCCATTTATGGGTGACTTGCCTATTGCACGTGTGTCTCAGGTTAAGCCGTTTTGTCACACTGGAGTGGATTTTATGGGTCCAGTGCAGATGACGTTGGGAAAACGACGTGGTGTCTGTAGTCAAAAGGCATATATCTGTGTCTTTGTATGCCTAGCCACTAAGGCTATGCATCTTGAAGTTGTCTCGGATTTGTCGGCGGCTGCATTTTTGGCAGCTTTGCGTAGATTTATTGGTCGTAGGGGTAAATGTACGGATCTTTATAGTGATCAGGGTACCAATTTTATTGGTGCGAATAATTTGCTTCAAAATTATTGTAAAGAGGCTTCTGTGCCGATAAAATGGCATTTTAACCCTCCAGCATCTCCTCATTTTGGAGGTTTATGGGAGGCGGGGGTTAGATCGGTAAAAACTCATTTACGGCGCATAATAGGTAACCAGGTTCTTACTTATGAGGAGCTGTCAACAGTGTTGATCCAGATAGAATCTATTCTAAATTCTAGACCCCTCTGTCAAATGAGTCCTGATCCCAATGATTTGGCAAGTCTCACCCCCGGACATTTCTTAACGTTGGAGCCCCTGACTGCTCCTCCCGATGATGATTTAAGGTTTATTAATTGTAACCGCCTTTCTAGATGGCAATTACTCCAACAAATGCAACAGCATTTTTGGCAACGTTGGTCCAAGGAGTACTTGCATACCCTCCAACAGAGGCATAAATGGAATCATAATGAAAATTCTCCTTGTGTTGGTGATTTAGTTGTGATAAAGGAGGAAAATTTACCCCCTTTACAGTGGACGCTAGGACGCATTACCAAATTGTATCCTAGCCCTGATAATCATGTGCGTGTCGTAAGTGTACGTACGGCTAAGGGTCTACTTGACAGACCACTAGTTAAAGTGTGCGCATTGCCAACACAATAAACTTGCAGAAAGTATTTTTAGTTTTTAGTGTTTAGTTTTAAGTTTTGGGTACATGTAATTAGAGAAAAAATAATTTTGTTATTTTTGGTGGGCGGAATGTTTAGAATTGATAAAATTAGTTTCTCATATTTGAATATTGCCGCCAAAATTAGGTTTGACCAAATGTTTCCAAGGAATGTCATTTCTCATTTTTTGAATGAAATTGCGCGCATTCTCACGACTTGGAAACGCAAAACACTCGAAAATCTACCGAGAACGAGTCAATACGGTAGTGTGGCCACTTGTGTATAGAAGTGAATTTGAATGGTTTTTAAGTGTCTCAACCCATGTTTATCAAAGCCCGGCCGGGAGAATATCACGAAGTATATAAGTTGGTGAGTGTGACATCATTATTTTTCTTGTCGTGAGCGGAAAAAATCAAATTTTATAATATTATTTTTATTGCCTTTTTTTTGTTTTTGTCGGTTTTTAAAAGCAAAAAACCGACTGGTCCTTTGCAACATTATATTTATTTCAGTTTCATCTAAAATATTTTATTTTAAGCCGCTCGCCAAATTTTCTCGTCCCTGAATGTAATCACTTAATACAAAACTTCCTAAACTTGCTGACCAATTAATTAATCATACTGAGCAATGGTGCCCATTTTATGACCAAATGCATTTTTTTGATAGAGCCATAAATCAATAAATTAAGGCGATTTTTTTGTTTTTTGATGACTTTAATATTTTAAACACGCTGTAAAGTCGGTGTATGACCATTTGTGACTAATTTAAAGCGGAATTAAAGGGTTTTTAGGAATGCTTATTCTAAACCTGACAGAAAAAAAAATTGGGTACTATCCAATGTTCTTTTCCTAAAAAATTTGAGATTTTTTAACCCTTCAAGACCGACACGCCAATGGTAAAGAAAAGTTTTCACTATGACAAATACTTCATTTTTTTAGATACAATTACCACGTTTAAGAAAGTTGTGTATGACAACTGCCTTTGATTAAAAAAAAAAAAAACAAAATTTCCGAAATTAATTTTGTTTTGTACAGGCTCCAGAATGTACAAAAATGAAAAAATGGACCAAAAAAACTGCCTCTATTTTTAATACTTTATTAAAATGTCAAATAAAATAGGTTTTTAGAATTGAATTAGGATCCCATACCTGAAATTTCACATAAAATAATCATTTGTTTATTATTATATTAATCATCATATAAACTATTAATTAAAAAGATTCGAAAACTTATGTTTTCTGTCATTAAAAAAATTGTTTATTGAAAACCAGGTAAATTAGGCAAAACAGGTTTTAAACCTGAATTAAAAAATATGATCCCGAAAAAACAATTCTTTATTTCATATAAAATAACAAAATTTGGATCCTTATTTAATTCTGAAAGCCTTTTTTATTTGACATTTTGCTAAATTATTAAACATAAAAGCAGTTGTCTTCTGGTTGATTTTCACATTTTTGAACTTTTGGAGCCCCTGTACAACACAAAACAAATTTTTAACGTAAATCCTATTCTTTTAAGAAGTAAAACTAGTTATCATACACGTCTTTTTGGACATTTAAACTTTTGGTCCATTTGTTTTATTGTAAAGTCTCCTGTATATATTTTTAATGGCTTACATCTCTTAGAAACCCATCTAAGGTTAACATTAAATTTTAGGCAATTTTATGCCCTTTAATATTTTTAATATTTTGAATTTTAACTTCACTTTTGTTCTTTTATCTCAGTTTATTTAAATTTTCCGCCAGACCCTTGTCGTCAGTAAAAAAATCCCATATGTTGTAAACTTTTTGACGGTCGCCTCTAAGCCTTAATTGACTGTCAAACCGACAAAAAACCATAGAAAACTGTTTGTTTATAATACGCCCATGTATTTTTATAACATTTGCTTTGCTACCTATACCCAGAGTTGGGTAGTATTCGAATACTCGGTATTCTGAATACTATTCAGAATACCGAGGATTCGCATACTATTCGAATAGATTTATGTGTTTGGTATTCGGTATTCGACGGAATACTTTTTATATCGAATACCGATATTCGAATACTGGTATTCGAGTAGTGGTATTCGAATACCAATATTCGAATACTGATATTCAAATACCTCTATTCTGGTATTCAAATCCTGAATTTAAATATTGTTTGCTTATTTTATGAATATTACGTTACTTTTTATGCATCTTAAGAGGGTTAAAACATGTTCGCGGTGGTTTTGCCGACGACGGGGTAAAATTTGATCTGTCATATAAATCATCATTTGCAAACTAACAGTTTAGGAAGTTAGTTTAACAAATTAAAAAAAAATGTAATTCATTATGTTTTCTCAATCTTGATCTGTTGTTTCTATGGTCCTAATAGGTAAGTAATTTTGAACAGATATACATTTATTTTTGCCAACAAAAATATATCTTAATTAATTATTTTAACTTCTTTGGGGTTTTGATATTAAAAAAACAAGTAACCTGGTACAACATATAAAAAGTGACATTGAAAACTATGTTTTCTATGTATTAAGTTAGACTAATATGTATTTATCTCCATTTTACACAAAACGGATGTGTATAATAAATTTTATTATGTCAGTTTAAATCATGACTATCTGGTAAATCGTAGATAGTATGTACATGTATCTCCATTCCAAAAGTGAAGTCAATAGTTAAAAAAAAAAGAAAAGTTATTTTTGGAAAATTTGGGAGACGTCTTGTATGCTTAAAATGATTAGTTTTTAAGCAAGAACAAGGTACGCCACTGCATTTTGTTATGGAAAAACGTAGAAAAATAAGAATAAGTTGCTTTTTCAAGAGAAAGGAAGTTTTTTTGCTCTCCTGTATTCATGAATACCCAATCGTGGTATTCATAAATACCGAGTATTCGAATACTTTTTTTTGTAGGTATTCGAAAATATTCGGTATTCGAATACTTTTTACGGTATTCGTATTCGCATTCGAATACCAAATTTCAGTATTTGACCCAACTCTGCTTATACCAATATTAGTTTAAATTATTTGAACCCATTTTTCTTCTATTTTAAAGTAGATACAGCGTGTCTACTAAAGTTTGCACCGTATAAAAATCTTTTTATTATTAATTTTACCAAAAATCTACCTATTTCTTATAAAAGTTTGCATGGTTTAAAATCCAAAATGCAGATGTTAATTTTTGCAGTGGTATAAGAGGTATGTTAAAAAATATGAATTTTGCTCTAGAGAAAAGTACTCATATTTTTATATTATTAAAAACTTTAATAAAGAAAAAATGTTTACGAATAATAATAGTATTTAAATATACATCCTTAATTATTTTTAAAATAAAGTTTTTTACTTGCGATAACGAAAATTTTAGTGACATTTCGCTGTTTTTACAATTCTTAAGCTTTCTTTACATATAAGATTTTAAAATAATTATGTACTAACGCCAAACTAAAACTTTCACCATTGCCGCATAAAAAAGTAAAAAAACTGGAAATAAACAACTTTGCACATTTAAATGTACTTTTTAATCATTAACATCTTTTTTAATGAAAAATTTTAATTTTATTATAAATAAGGGTACTTTTCCCTTGAGCAAAAACTACATTTTTTGATATACCTCGTATATCACTGCCAAAAATTTATATCTGATAAATGAATTTTGCGTTTTAAACCATGCAAAACTTTTTTAAAGTAGAATTTTTTTGTAAATAAATAATAAAAAGTTTTTCCTATGGTTTGAACTTAGTGTGACACGCTGTATATTTTGAACTTTAGGAAGTTGGGTAAATAAACAAAATGTATTTTTTGTTTGTTAAATCTGAGATGAATATTATAATATGTATCTAGGTAAATAACAACAAAAATTATATATAAAAAAAAACAAATAAACCTTTTTTATAAAAATAAAATAGTTTTTATATTACTTACCCGGTACATTTTATTTAAATATTTTTGGTAGCTACTTAAAATTATTCATTTTTTTAATAGTTGTATGTAATCTTTTGTTTAATTATCTAATTGCCAAATAAAAAAGTAATATAACAAATATTAAACTAAAATTTATCTAATTTTTAAAATTTATACCCTACAAAGTTAAAAATAAAGAAAATATCGAATGTGTGAGTGTTATTTGAAATTTTAAAACTAGATTTTTTCATACCGGTTTCAATTATTGACATAGTTGAATAATATTGACACGAAAAATCCCTTAAATATGTTATATTTAAATTTTTTAAATAAACAACTTGACTCAGATAGTTTGTTTGTCTACAGGTAAAAAGAGAAGGTAAAGAAGAAGAATTTCATGCAGTGGCTAAATGTACACCAATAAATCCTCTAACTCAAGAGATTTTTAATACTCAAGAGACTTTTAAGGCAGAAATAGCTTGGTACACTACGGTTATACCAACGTTAAAAAAATTCCACAAAGATCATGCAACAGAAAGAGAAATTGACTTTTTCCAAGACTTTTATGGCTCTAGGATAAGTTTAGACCCAACTAGCGAAAAAGTCGATTTAGATGGAGTTATTTTAACACAAAACCTAAAACAATTAGGTAGGTATTTCAACTTGCTAACTTGCCAATCGTATAAAAAATATTTAGGAAAGAGTGGGGTAAAATGATCCCTCTAAGAAAAAATAATTGTAGAAATGTTCCTAACATTTTTTTTTATATTCTAGCTTATGTTATAAGCAACATAATTTATTTCTTTATGTAAAACAAAAACGTTTTTGTAAGTAACTTTATTATTTTTATAAAAAAAAATACCGTGAAACAAAAAATGCAAAGTGATTATTTTACACCTTATTAGTCCAAAGTACGAAATAAGCACTTCTTTTTTCCCATTGTTTTTATTGGAAGACATTTAAAAAAAATCATTTTTTTTTTAGGTGGTATCGTTTTACCCTTTTAAGAGGATTATTTTACCCCATCGTGCATAAAGTTATTTAATATAAATTATTTTTTTAATATAGCCCCAATTAATAAAATAATTTTTAAACAAAAAAGGAAAACACCAAAAAAGGTTTTGGGTAAGAGATCTTCATTAACGCCGAAAGGATTGAGACGCGTATACCATAATCTCCTGATCTCCTGCAAGAAATGCATTTTTGTATTTTTTTACAAAAAATAAAAAAATGTCATCCTAACAAGGCGAAGTTGGTTCATTTAAACCTGTGATTTAAACTTAAGACGTTTTTTTGTGTTAATACGGTTCAAAACATTTTAAAAACATTTGAATACCTATCTCTATCTAACTTTCATATTTATATTGTAATTTCAAATGCGGTTTAAACCACTCCGATGAATACAGTTAACATGAAAAAATTATGGCTATATTGGCAATCTGTGCTTGCGATGTCAACGGACGGTCGGATATGTCGAAACGGTTTTATGCAAATAGCAATGATTTTGAATTCAAAATTTTATACTTTTTGTATAACGTATCGACGGACGACGAATGCATGAAAAGAAGGCTGACGCGACACCTAAAAATAATAAATAGTGCTTTTCTATGCCCCCTCCCCTTTTTATTTTTTGAACGGATCAAATATGATATGATATAAATACAGGGTGTTTTATTAAAAATTATATATTTTTTTTTGTATATTATCACCAGTATCACAATTAAAGAGCTTTAAAAAAATACCACATTAGGTACATCGAACTTTATTAGTTTCGGAAGTATGGCCATCCAAATCACGTATATAGATAATTTTTAAATTGCCGCCATAGTACTAGTAAGGAGCTCTAAAATGATGTTATGCTATATTTGTTTTCTGGGAGATAACGTTTAAACAAAATATTATTTGGCTTTTCTCCAGATTAAAATTATAAAATTTATTAAATATTTTAAGAAAATTAAAACTTTTATAAACTATGAAGAACTAATCTGTTATTACACAATAGAGTTAAATTTTTAATTACTTTAAAACAAATTAAATAATGACATATTTAATATTAAGTAACTTACGATACAATGGTTTCAATCTATAAGCAAAAGTTAATTAACTCTCAGTTAAAATTATTTTTATCCAATAAAATAAAATCTTAACAAGACGCCAGACGGGAACTGGGCCAATGGTTGCGTCTTAAAAATGTGGTAAATAGTTTACCAAAATGTAGTACACATTATAATTTACTGATAAACTTGTTGATTTTTTATTTATTTTTTAACAAGTTTATCAGTAAATTTTAGGTAAACTGTTTACCACATTTTTGGTAAACTATTTACCACATTTTTGAGACGCAACCATTGGCCCAGTTCCCGTCTGGCGTCTTGTTAAGATTTTATTGGATTAAAATAATTTTAACCAAGACAGTGGCGTATTTACCAAAAGGCTGAGTAGGCTAAAGCCTTTGGCGGCGTTTTTAGGGGGCGACAGAAGTTGTTTAGGGGCGGCAAAATTGGTAAAATTGGTACTTATAAATAATTTTGTGGATTTCGGATTTTATTTAGTAGGTAGAATTGAAAGTGAGGACCTTTTTTTTTGTTTTTTTCCAAATTATTTTTCTCGGAAAAAAGATAAACAAAGGGGCGGCGAAAATAAAAAGCCTACGGGCGGCAAATATGTAAATGCGCCTCTGAACCAAGAGCTAATGAACCTTTTCTTATAGATTAAAACCTTTGTAGCGTAAGTTACTTGATATTAAATATGTCATCATTTTATTTCTTTTAAAGTAATCATAACTTTAATTATATTGTGTAAGAACAGAATAGTTCTTCATAGTATATAAGTTTAAATTTTCTTAAAATGCTTTAAAATGATGTGCCACAAGACCCTCCTTTTAATTTCATTTTTTTTCAAGATACCGCCTAGCCGCCATCTTGAAGTTTTCATCTGGAAATTTTATTCTTAAACATAGTATTTATGCATTAATTTCATATTCCAAAGTTTAACTGTTTTAAATTGATCCGTTCAAAAAATAAAGGAGGGGATCATTAAAGAAATGCAATATATATGTGACATCAACAGTTAAACCTTAATTTTTTCTGCCAAAGACGTTTACTGGCATTCCACTCATTTGCAAGGACCATTAGTTAATGGTGTGAACATCCCGCACATCCTGTTAATTTTTATTTTTTTATTTTTAGTGTTGTCCATCATATTTAGTTTAATTTAAATATAAATCAACCTTTAAAAAAATATAATTCTTTTGTATATTTTGCATCGCTTAAGATTTTACTAGACAGGATGTTTTCTAATTGCGGTAAAATAGATTAAAGGCTTATTTGTTATTTTCGGAAATGAAATGTTTCCAAGAGACAGGATGTTGTACCTTTTTAAATACTCCTTTTTTAAATCTTTAATACTCCTTATTCAAAACGAAGTTTGGCAGTGTTACTAATAATAGTGAGGGGCTAAATACACCATAACCTAATTATTTTTTAAGTGCGGTGGAGCCTGGAGTGGCACATAAAAGAGTTTTTCTGACTAAAATAAATTACGCCTCTGTTATTTGTCCTTTTTATATTTTTTTAACTAAGGCAAATGAAAATATAGTATTTTTTTGGTTTTTAAATATTTCAACGTAGTTTGCTTTGTTTTCCAGAAAAAAAACTGCACAATTACTCAATCCTTGGTCATATATAAAATATAGGACGACTTTTTTCCTTTAAAAATTGGTTGCTAGAATGTTGGTTGTTATAACTAAAATAACTTAAAATTGTTTTTTAAGTTTTTTTTTAATTAATTTTAAACACTCTATACCTTGAAAACAAAAAATTGTAGACCCCCGTTTATATAAACTTTTCTGTTCATAAAACAAAATCATAAACAAGCTCCTGATATTTTTATCGCAATAAAAAAGTACCCTGTATACAGGGTAATCGAATTAGGTCGGCCCGCCCTATTGATTATTTTATTATTCCAGATACAAGGTCTGTTTAATTGGAGAACCAGTAGCTATTTCGCTGAATAATGTTCTGTCAACAGAAAAATCATTATTGAACTCGCATTTTTACTTTATTATAAATATATTTATAAACAAAACACTCTGTTTAATTTATTGTTATTAAAGAGATTTATTAAAAAACTTAAAAAATAGTTCCCCTGGCCCTCTTAAGTAGTTTATTATTATACTAGCTTTTTTAAATAAAATACCCTGTAAATTATATAACCATCACAAAGAGCCTTAAGAAATTTTTCGAAATATGATCATACAAATCTAAAAAATAATTTTTAATTTCCATTAGAAACGTAAAAACTTTTATCTTCCTAACTTTTTATTTTTTAACGTATAATAGAAACAGAAACAACATTTTGTCAAAATGATTCTGTAGCATCTGTATCTTTCATTCGATTTTTTTCTGTTATAAAGGGTACGACAAAAGTATGATTTTCTTTAAATGGAACACCCTGTATATTAATCACCATTTAAAAGACAATTTGAAGAGCGTTATAAAAATACCATTATTAAATGGGTTTATTTTTATGGGATTGGAAAGTATGAACAGTCATTGTCATAATATAACCAC